>PVJX010025263.1:0-27118 GCA_004027295.1 Dolichotis patagonum | reverse complement strand
GAGTATTGAATAGAGCAACACCATTACTCAGGACAAAGCAAAACGGTGATAAAAATATCGGCCTTCAGAAATAGTAGAAGGAAACTCCCCCGACTTGCTGTATCAAATATGGTCACCTCCTAAGAGATACCCAGATCCCTGGATCCCAATTGTTAATGGGGGGTGGTGTGGGGGTGGGGGTGGGGGGTGGGTATGTGGTATGTTTGATTCTAAGCCTGCGCCCCAGTAAGCAGCAGGCTGGTTGCTGGTTGGCTCAGTTGGCTAAGTTCCAACATGGCGCAGATCTCAGGAAACGCTCTTGCTTCTTTTTTTTTTTGGTACCGGGGATCGAACTCACAACCTCGCGCTTGCCAGGCAGGCGCTTAAGCCACTGAGTTAAATCCCTGGCCCTCGCTCTTGCTTCTTGTTCCCCACCCTGGTGTGGCCGCGGCTTGCCAGACCACAGTCACTTACCAGGGTGGCAGGCAGGTTACTGTTCCAACCAACAGATGGACTTCTCATAAGAACTCAAGCAAGCTTAGATCTGACATCTACATGGATCCCAGCAATACCTCTCAAGACTCACATATAGAGGTTCTCCTGGGTTTCCTCGAGATCTCGACAGTACAAAGGATACACTGAAGCCATAAAGAGCTTGCTATCATGGTTTTTCCTCAGAATATCCCATGTTGATTTTTCCAGGTTATTCTTTTATCTTGCTTTTTCCTTTTTGACTCCACCCAAGGTCATTCTTCAGAGCCAATTTCTCCCTCACTTTTACTTTCTCAAATAGACATGGTCACTGCTTTTTGCTCATTTTATTCAATTCTTTGTTTGAGGGGAGAACCTGGAATCTAACTCCAGAAGGACAGGCGAGCACCCCAGAATCTGGTAACTAGCTGGCAAGCCCCTTTTAGAAGCAGGCTGCCCGGTAACACAAGCTCACTGTGAAATGCCAGACACACAGAGATGTCTCTAAGGAACACATCGCTTCCCTTAAACTGCTTGATGAGCCCTCCACTCGCAGTCCCACTTTGGGTGGGGGATGTCCTTCGCTTCTCAGACTTCTTCACAAGTTTTAATTTATTACTCATCTCAGGACTCAGAACTTCTTAGTGATTATTTGTCCAGTTTCCTCTTCCTCTTCAAAATCCTCCTTAACTCCTCCCCTGGTTGTGTAAGCTCCAATTTCTACTGTCAGGGCCCAGAAACATATAACCCAAAGGTTGTGCTTTGACATGGTGAGTACTGGCTTTTAAAAAAGCAGTGCCCCAAATAAGGTGTCTCTCTCTCCTCTCCATCCACCCCCTGTTTCTTACCCATTTTTCTCCTGCAAAGCACAGGAGCAAGTTTCTCTGAAGTTCCCTTATCTAAATAAAGGAAGTTCCTTCAAAAGGTGTTCCACTGTCTCAAACCTCCTTCCTGTAACCTCATCTAACAAGGAAGATTGACTGTCAGGAAGACAAGAATTGACCCCATCAATAAATAAATAAATAAATAAATAAATAAAGACTTGACCCCATCCACAGCCCAGATAAATTTTGTCCCAGTCTCGTAAATTCTTTGAACCCATTCATCACTCTTGAAAATTATTTATTCTTCCTCTAGACTCTAAAAATGTCTACAACCCTTTTTTTCTCCTATATGATGAAGGATATACAAATGTCTAAATTCCACTGGATTAAAGGTACTCAATTTAGGCTGGCCTTGAACTCACAGTGATTCTCCTGCCTCAGCTTCCTGAATGCTGAGATTATAGGCATGCACCATCATGCCCAGCCTATTTTTTATTTTTGAGACAGATATTTTTGTTTTTTATTTTTTGAGATGGGGTCTTGTTAAAGTGCTAAATTACTCAGGTGAGGCTTTTGTGATCTTTCTGCTTTAGCATCCCAGAGTGCTCAGATCATGGATTTATGTCATCATATACTGCTCACTTTGCTTTGCTTTCCTTTCCTTTCTTTTTGGTTATTTTGAGGCAAGATCTCATCATGTGTTTCAGGCTGGCCTAACTCACTATGTAGCCCAGGCTGGCCTGGAACTTGCAGCAGTCCTGTTGCCTCAGCCTCTTGTGCACCATCCCATCTGACTCACTTTTCATTCTTGTGATACCTCTGTGCATGTGATAAATTTATATGCCTTTTCTCCTATTAATCTGTTTATTGTCAGTTTTTCTTAGTAAACTTAATTATTGAACTCTCAGAGTAGAAGCAAAGCTACTTGCACCCTTACACTATTAAAAATAAAAATCCCCACCTGATAACACTTTTAATGGTTCAGTTCTCTTCCTGACTGATACACTGAGTTGTATGATATATGTAGAACATTTTATGCTAATAGGATCACATATATTATCTTGTTAAATTTTTCATGAAACAGGAGAAGTTGGCACTGTTACCATCTCTCTCACAAACCTGAAAAATTGTTTAGAGAAGTTAGGCAACATTCTCAATGTGGTGTAGTGAGTAAGTGGTTGTACCACATTTGGAAGTGCTGGGGTCTCCTGGAGTTGGTTTCTAGGTTTGTTCTGTCCTGAGCAAAAAATTGTTCCAGATAAGTGCAAATGAGAGCAAGGTTTTGTTAAACATAGGAAAAGAAACAGGTTCTGCCGAGCAAGTTTGGGCCAAGTAAAACAGGAAAAGAAGTATACCCTATAATGTGGAGGTGGACTGCCATGCAAAAGGGAAGAGAGTGGCAAAAATTCAGCGTGGATTGTCCTTTATGTATCACCCATTCCACAAGCTGATGTCAGGTCTAGGCCATCCTATCGAAAACCTGCTGAAGTTTTTGTGAGAAGCCCATATGCCAGGCTCTGGGAACTCCTCTCCACGTGCATCCTGGGATCTTGTCCTGATTCCTTTCCCAGTCAGTTTTAGCCATGCCCCCCTTGCTGTCTTCCTGTGTTGCCAAATTTATAACCCTATGTGCCTCCTGCTAAAACCTCAAAGCTTAATCATTATACCTTAATATACCTCTACTCCCCAGGATATCTACTCTGATTCATTTCCCTTATTGCTTTGGGTTTTTTGTGTTTAAAGTCAATCATGCTAAATAAAATTAAAAAAAAAAAGTCAATCATGCTATCTGAAAGACAACCTTAATGCAAGAGCAAGAAGCAATAAAAGTTGCTAATGCATCACCAGAATCTATTTAATAGCTTTGGAAACCATCAGTCTTACCAATGGTCTATTCATCTTTTTCCACATAAGGTCCCTTAAAAGTTAAATCCCTGAAGAAAAAAAAAAGTTAAATCCCTAGGCAGGTAGAGCTTCACTCCAGGCAAGAATTAAGGTCCATAGTTGTTGTTGATGCTGTTGCTGTTAGTAATATCTTAAAACTAAGAGAAGATACTTGCCACAACCTCAGCATTTTGGCTACTGAAATAGAGACTTTTGAGTATGTTGCCAACAATCAGTTCTAAAAGAATGAAAGGAGGGATTTCAAAGCCTGATCGTGGAGCATAAATGAAAATGAAATCAGACCTATAGAACATGTTTGGGATTCACTAAACACATACCCACAGAGAACAGAGAAAGGTAGGCAGTATCACAATTCTGTGATGTCCTTTTGGATTCTTTTACATCAAAATCCTTTATAGGGATTCTCAGTGTTGAAGATACCATCAGTATGAGGCTCATGTGCCCACAACACTGACCATTTCCATACGTGAGACAGTGTCCTTACTGCTAGCCCATGACTTTCTTGAGGGCTTTCTCTTCAAGGGGCAGAGCAAGTCCAGAGTAATGAAGAGGTAACACTTCTGGGAGTAATGACTGAGCCTCAGTTACACTCAGTGGTAACTTGCTAATTAATGTAACTAATCTAGGGTTCTTTTATTTCCCTGATTTGCTTTCCTTCTCCTTATCAATGAATGTTTCTTAGGATTGCCTCCCAAACTACTTGCATTCATATTTTCGGGGGGGAGTTCTGGGGTTTGAACTGATGACCTTGCACTTGCCAGGCAAGTGCTTACACTACTGAGCTATGCAGTCACATATTTTAAGATCTGCTTCTGAAAATATCTAGCCTAAAACAGCCCAGTTATGGGGAAAGTACTCCTGTTCCTAGTAATTGGATAAATTCCATATTATTGTTTGAAATTCTGCCTTGCCAGGCATGATGGTGCATGTCTATACTCCTAGCACTTGGGAGGCTGCAGTGGGAGGATTGCTGCAGGTTTGAGGCCAGCCTGGATTACATAGTGAGTACAAGGTCAGTCTGAAATGCATAGTGAGACTTTATCTCAAAAGCAAAAAAAGAGAGAGAGAAAAAAAGAAAAAAAACAAGAAAGAAATTCTGCCTATTAGAGACACACATATGAAATGTCAGGTATTAACTCCGGGAAGTTCAAATACCCCTTGCAGGATTATAAACTGGCCATTTTTTCTTTCTTCATATCTTAGGGGAAATTAGTTTGATTATATTGCTTTACTTGTTTTATTATTTAACTTAGCCTTAGTATTTTTCAAAAGAATCATTAACCACCATAAAGTATGTAAATTACCACTGCCTCATTCTGAAGTAGGGCTACTAGAGTTATGTGTCAGGAGCATGATCTCAAGTCTACATCAAATGAACAATGACCAGATCATACATAAAAGTAGCACCTATGAAAGAGATCACACATGCTACCGTAAAATGCAGTGCTTTACCATACTGATTGTTTTGAAGTGAAGGCAACTGAGAAAGAGCAAATTCTCTCTGCCTAAAAGCAAAACACACATTTTCCACAAGAAAGGTGCCCTTCTAGTACCAGGAAAGGGAACACTTTTGACACAGGAAACGGAAAGTTGGTATGAGATACCTCTGCACAAACAAACATTAATAATACAAATCTGATATTCCATTATTTCCCCTATATATTTTCTAATCACTTTTCGACAATTTTTTTCTTTTGTCTTTTTGAGACAGAGTTTCACCATGCAGTTCAGGCTGGCCTTGAACTCACTTTTTAACCCAGGCTAGCCTCGAACTAGTAGCAATCCTCCTGTCTCAGCCTGGGATTGCTGGAATTACAGGCATGTGCCGCTACACCTGACCTACTTTTCCATAATTAATCACCCTTAGAAGCCAAAATTCCTTTTCTTTTGTCTAGTCCCATGTCCATTATTTATCAGTCTTTTTAAAAACAAAATGTAAGCTCTGAGTCTAATAGTCCTTTTGAGGTTTCTGCTTTCTATGAAGACTTCCCATCTTATAAAAGTGTTAATATCAAATAATCGTACACTTTTCTCTTGCTTATCTCTCACTTGCCAGTTTAATCTGCAGGCCCCAGGTACTGAATTTAAGAGTAAAGAAAAGTTATCCTTTCCTCACACTGATAACAAGCAACAACTTGTCCAGGAAACCAGTAATTCATTTACAATAAGATCCCAGGAAGGCAGCCTGATACAAAACTTTTAGGAAGTTAAACTACTATCTCTACAAATACTCCAGGAAGCCAAACAATAATATTTACTCATTGTGACAAAGTCCAACATAATCAGGACTTGATTAGTAACTGACAGCTTCCCTAATTTTTTGTTTTCATTTCCAACTTAGGACTTACCAGAGAAAGCTAACTATATATCCTTAACCAATAACACTTTAAAAATTATTTTAAGTTTTCAGACAGTGTGCCACTAAGTCGCCAAGTTGCCCAGGCTCAGGTGAAACTTTCGATCCTCCTGCCTTAGCGCTCAGAGTTCTGCGTTATAGGCATATATCCCCACACCAGGCTCACACTGCTGATTGTACATGTTCTTAACTTTCATTCTCAAACTGCTATGATCTGCTGTGTGTGGTAAGGTGATGGAGTTAGGTAAACTACATTTAACAGCTGATTTTAGTCAGATTCTTCCAGAAGAAGGTGATTAAAGGGAAAGAGGAAGGGAGATAGGACTTTCTTCTTACAGTTTTGGGCAGTTGAAGCAGCAGTTGTTTCCAGTAGTTTAGGCAGCAAAGACTGTGCCCCAGTGATAAAAGTGCAGATGGCAATAACACTGGTAGAATAGGAAACAGTAGCAGAGACAAGTCTGGGGCCCTGTGGCTCTGATGGCAGCCTGCCCTTGCAGGCTTCTGACTGCCAACAACAGAAGCCTCTGTTGCACAATCCTTGATCTCTGCTTGGTGAGTTTGTTTCCTCAACCTAGGCATGGTAGTACGTGGTACATACCCCTGAGTAAAATACCCTTCTTCATACTCCTGGATTACTAATTCCTTTATTTAAATCTCTTCTGGTTGAAATACCTAGAGTAGTTTTTGGTTTCTTAACTGGATGTTATGATAGAGAAATCTATATAACAGTCCATCCATAGTGAAATCTCAGGGCACAATTCTTTTATTCTATTTGGAAGACAAATGGACAAATTCCTATCTTATTCCAGAAGATATATGCCTGACAGAAAGAATTTCTGGCATGAATTTACATAGATTATGCCTTTCTCCTAGTGCTATGCAAATATGTTCCAAGAAAGGGCTCTGTGTCCTTGGGCTACTGAAAAATAAATCTTGATATTTTAGTACTCCTTATTTATAAGTTTTAAAAATGTAAATAAATAACAAAATAAAAAATCTCATGGCTAGAACCCCTTTTGGAGATCATCCAGAATATCTTACATAATACAAGATTTCCTCAAGCAAAGGTTTGTGAAAGTAAATTAATATATATTATGTTCAAATGTAAATTTATCTCCGTATCAAGCACCATTATGCACTGATGTGAAGCAGTCGCTATTTCTGGTTTTTTTTTTTTGGTACCGGGGATTGAACTCATGACCTAGTGCTTGCGAGGCAGACTCTTATGCCGCTGAGCTAAATCCCCAGCCCCATGGTTATTTGTTTTAAACATCATACTTTGGCAATAAGATCGACTGTTCTAAATCTATGTGTCTCTCTCCTGTCGTCATCCTTGCCACCCTGACTGTCTAGCTCCCTACCAATACCTCCCAGACCTTCTAAAAGCCCAGGAACTCAAAAGTTAATAACCCTTCTCCAGGACTGGAAACACTGTGCTTTCTGATTCCTTGATGTCCATGCCAGTCACTACAACTAGTATCCCATCTCTGCCTTGCTGACAGTAGAACTGCCTGATCCCCAGTGCAGAAAAGGGAGACTATGATGCCAGTATCGGCAGCATTCCATCATCATCAAAGGGTTCACCTGGCCTTCTGGGGCTACCGTTACCGGCTCTCTGCTTATGGCCCTACTGTCTGGTACCCATGCAATTGCTTGTGGGAGCTGCAATCTCTATATAAGATTATGGCTCTGAGCAAAACAAGGAGGAAAACTAGAGTCAACCAGGTAATATTGGGGATAAAGGCAGACATGGATAGAATTCTGCATTCCCTACCAGCGTGGCAGACACTCCTCAAATGGAGGGAGGATGCAGGGAAAAAATGGTTTGTGGGGGCAACATAAAGTCGAAGGGTTAGAGGCCTCACTTAATGTGATGAATTTATTAAAACTCACTGAATGCCCCTTGATCCTATATATATATATATGTATATGTGTGTGTATATATATATATGTATATGTGTGTATATATATATATAAATTTTTTGGCCTTTTTTGAGACAGGGTGTCACTGTGGTTCTGGCTGGCCTTAAACTCTCTTTGTGGCCCAGGCTGGCCTTTAACTTGTAAAGATCCTCAGCCTCCTGAATGCTTGGATTTCAGGCATGTGCCACCAGGCCTGGCTGATCTCTCAATATTAAGATTGACTTTATTAATGAAAATGACAACACATACAGACTATTTTGTCTGTCTCTCTCTCTCTCTCCTTTGCTTTTTTGAGACAGTCTTGCTATGTAGTTTGGGTAGTCCTTAACTTATCATGTAGCCCAGGCTGGCTTCAAATCTGAGGCAATGCTCTAGTTTTTTAGGTTTTTAGTTTTTAGTTTAGTTGGTTTTTTTTTTTTTTTTTTTTTTGACTAAGGACCCAGCCTTTTTAAAATTTTTGTTTTGATACAAAGTCTCACTAAATTGCCTAGGCTGAGCTCTTAAGTTTCCACCTTCCTGCTTCAGCTTCCTGAATAGCCAGGATTACAGGTAAGAACCACCATGTATGGCTAAAATCTAATTATTCTGAGTCAGTTAGAATGTTTTTAGTAGAACTGCTTTTAGTTCAGTGAAAACTGAGAAATCAGCCTCATGAATAACAATGGTGTTATTAAGACAAATTGAAAACAGTATAAATCACTTAATGACTATCAATTTAAGTGAAATGTCAGAAGAGTTTTTTGCAATTCTTTCTTCGAGATCATAGCTCAAATTTGCATACTATTTAGCCAGTGAGAGTGGCATTCAATAGTGACCTCACCAAAAAAAGAATGAGAAAGAGGAGGAGGAGGAATAGAAGGGGAACAAAGGAGAGAAGGAAGAGGAAGAAGAGGAAAAAAAGAGAAGCAAAAGGAGAAGAAGGAGGAGAAGAGAAAGAATTAACAAAAGAAAACAAAAACCAGCTGGGTTAGGTGGCACATGTCTGTAAATGCAGCACTTGAGAGGCTGAGGTGAAAGGGTCATTGAGAGTTCAAGGCCACAGTGCACTACATTATGAGTTCAAGGCCAGACTAGACTACACAGCAAGATGTTGTCTCAAAAAAAATCAAAAGAAAAAATTAAATGCCTATATCTCCTATTCTGAGTAACTAAAGATAACTATACACAATGTATTAACCATTGTTACTCCTCTATTATCTTCTTTTGAAATTTTGGTGTTTTTCTTTAAAATAAAATTAAAAAAAGAAAATAACCCGAGACTCTAAAAATTATCAAATTATTACATAATTTGAAGAAAAACTTGTACCAACTTTTATCATATAGGAAGCAGTTTTATATACACATGTATATATGCATGTGTAATTGAATGAAGTTTTATACATACATAATTTTTATAATTTAGAGTGAACAAATTATAATTTATATTTACATATTGACTTACAGGTTAATTTGCAGTATACAGTGATAATTAGGTATGTGGACTATCACCATTGGCTACACATATCAGCAAATTTTATCTCAAAAAGGCTGAAATGGTAAGGAAAGAAATGTACTTCTTCCCAAATAACTAGTATTGGAGAATATGTTGCAGGCATGGTAAGATCAGTGACTCGATAATGTCATACATGCTTTTTCTGTGTCTGTCCTGCTTTCCTCAGCGTGAGGATTTATGTGTAGGCTGGACGCTCTCAATACAGTCACAGCACTTCCTCCTGTCACATTTGTGGTGCTTTGAAATATGTCCGAAAACGCTTTAATAGTCTGCCTTCCCTGCAAAAGTGGAGCCTAATTCCTCTCCTCTTAAATGTGGGCTGTTCTTAGTGATTCGCTGTTAGTGAATAGAATGTGGAAGAAAGCCTAGTCTCTTGCTCCTAAAATTAGACATAAAGGCATTGTGGTTTCCTGCTTGCTTTTTCTCTCTCTAGCAAAAGCCACCTACAATGTCATGAGGGTACACAAGTTCTCCTATAGAGAGACCTATACAGCAAGTGACTGAGGTCTTCTGCCAGTAGCCAGCAATGAACTGAGAACCTATGTTAATGGCCATGTGTGTAAGGCTGCCTTGGAGGCAGATCTTTCAGTCTGGACATGGTGGCTTATGCCTGTAATCCTAGCACTCTGGGAGGCTGAACTGGGAGGATCTCAAGTTTGATCCCAGTTTGGGCAATTTAACAAGACCTCATCTCAAAATAAAAAAAAAAAAAGGGCTGGAGATGTATTTCAGTGGTACCGTTCTTGCCTAGCATGTGTGAGGCCCTGGGTTCTATTCCTCGTACAGAAAACAAAAATCCTGACTTACAAAAAGTGTGAGATAATAAAGATCCATAGGTTGCTTGTTGTAAATTATTGCATAGCAACAGATAATTAATGCAACACCTATATGTAACAACATTCAGAGGAGAAAAGGCATGGCTTACTTTCCATTATGAAATTGAGCGACTCTTTGATCCACGAAATACGGTAAGTGTTCCAGTCTCTGACTTTATCTCTCATTTTCTAAGCCTTCCTGACAAACTCCACCCCTCCCCCATTTCATCAGGCAGACTTGGTCATATTCCAATTATGAAGCCAATTACAATAAGAGAATAGTATTACCACAGTTGATTTGTGCTGAAAAAAATCCACCCCTGGGGCTGGAGATGGAATCTGCTTTCTCTGAAGCAGAGGACTGTGCCGGGAATACGGACTCTGCTAAGACTTAGGATAGGGAGCTGGGCTGGTGGCACATGCAGATAGCCTCGCACTCTGAGAGGCTGAGGCTGGGCTCAAAAGCCCAGCACCAGCAATTACTAAAGTGACTCAGCGAGAACCTGTCGTTAAAATAAAAAATTAAAAAGGGCTGGAACGTAGCTCAATGTGAAGGCCCTGGATTCAATCCCTACCACCCAAAACAAATCACACACACGAATTAGGATAGGGAATAAATATTAAAGGTGCCTTAATCAAGATAGCATAGGTTATGCTGTGTAACAAATCAAATTCTCAATGACTTAGCTCATAAAAAGCATGTTTCTCTCATACTAATACTGATTTGCCTTGGCATGGAGACTCTGGCTGAAAGCATAATCAACTGAACATTTGCTCCTTTGATCTCCGCAACAGTGGAGTAGGAAAGCAGCCAACTGTTTATTGAAACCTAAGTCCTTGTCCTGGAAGTGACACGTATCTCTGTTTATTTATTCATTCCTTTGTACTGAGGGCTGAACCCAGGGCCTTCACACTGAGCTATATTTTGAGGTGGGGTTTCAGTCACTACATTTTCCAGAGTAGGTTCAAACTTGCAGTTATGCAGTGTCTCAGCCCCCTAGAGTGCCGAGATTACAGGCACATGTCACCACACCCAGCTACCTCTCTTATTTTATCAGCCTAACTTTGAAGAGGTAGGGTAATACAATATTATGATGGCCAAAGATCAGAGACCTAGCAACATTTGGTGAGCAACACTGATAATGACCTTGTCAACGGGGCAGAAACTTGGTCTACAATGTAGCTGTGTTGTGGCAGTAATACCTTTAAGATGTGGGTGTGCCAGCTTTCCAGCACTGTGCAAGGATGTTTCAGACAAATCATCTTAAAGCAGGAAATACTATTTTGGGCTCACAGTTTGAGTGTTCAGTCCATGGAGAGTTGGCTCCATTGCTTTGAGATGTGAGACAAGGCATGCCTTTGTGGAAGGGCGTGGTGAAAGAAGGCTGTCTTAAGTCACGGCAGTAGGGAGACAGAAAGGGAAGAGGAGGGAGGAACTAGTGAAAGGTAGAGAGGGAGACGGAGAGGGGAGGAGGGAGGGAGAGAATAGCATGTTCTGTCCCAGCCTATTGGATGGTGCCACCTACATTTAGGGCAGGTCTTCCTGAAAGGTTTGCGGTTTCACAAGCCTGCGGTTTCACAAGCCTGTTTCTGGAAACACCTGCAAAGACACACCCAGAACTGTGCTTTACTAAGTGCCTAGGCATTCTCAATTTAATCAAGTTGACACTCAAGATTAACCACTGCAATTGGGTCTGATGAGCTCCGCCCTCATAAATGGAACACTGCTTTTGCTTGAGTGAATTCATTGAGAGTGGGTGGTTATAAAGGGTGTCTGCCTACAGGCTTGCTTCCTTCTGCATGTGCTGATTCCCTTCCTGATTTTGCACTATGTCATGATGTATCTGAGTTACCCGCCAGGTCATCAGATTTATGCTATTTGGACCCTAAAGCCACCAGAATCACGAGTCCAATAAACTTCTCTACTTTATAAGTTACTTGGCATCCAGTACTTTTTCCTAACAACATAAAACTGACTAATCCAAGGAGAAAAGCCAAAAGTTTCTTAGAGAACCCTAACATAGTAACAGTGTCTTTCCACACTCCATTTCCTACATTTCCCCAGATCTCTTAAGGGTATCCTTTCTTCTGGTCTTTGTCCTTTAAGCCCAGAGATAGTTAAGTAGATTGGATTTACGGTGTATGGCACAAGGAAAGGCCCCACCTTAATTACTGGTGCAAGATCTTAGCATGTGTGGACAGGTCTGAATCGACTTGGAAACGTCACTGAGAACATTAATATTGACTCAGCACCATGTGTCTAACTGCAGCTGTTATGTGGGCCTTAATGTGATTTTGTTAATACTAAACTTGCACTGAAATTTTACAGTGCTTTGGATGTAGAAATCGCCCATTAAGAGCTTTTTCTCAGTATTCTTTATATTGTAGAGTGGTTATCATTGTAATAAAACACGCCACAGCTTCTCAGATAAAGAAACACATAAATTCTAAAGGGCGGTTAGTCTGTTTCAGATCTTGAAAGACTCCTTAAAAAGTTGAGAACTACAGGACTCGAGGTTACTTATTTTGCATTATCATTTGCAGTCTTATTTTTGTTTGAGGACTGACCTGTAGATAAATCTGGAATGAAAACATACTTTCTGATTCTAGCTGTAATGTAATTCTGGCTAGCTAATCTCGTTTTCCACCTCTTTCTGAGCAGCCCTCTGGCTGCCTCTGGTCTACCTGTGCTCACTTTGCTTTTCTTGTCCCTCTGCTGTTCTCCCACAGCGCATTCTCTTGCTCCTATCTTTTTTACAATGCATGCCATCTCACTCCATAATAGCTGATTTCCTGTGTATCTTCCTTCTGAGCTGTAAATGCTTTCAAAGTAATTTCTACGCTGTTTGCATTTTTTTCTTTAAATTCACAAGTCTAGCATAGTAAATAGTATCATGGTGCCTGGTTGTTAGAAGTATTCACGACTGTAGAATGAATACCAGATATTATAAGGATTAAACTCTGGGAAGGAGGAATCTATGTCACTGTATTTTAGGAATTCCCAATAATACAAGAGGCTTTTAAAATGCACTATGAAGATCTTCTGGGGTGGGAATTTGGCCCGTGGTAAGCACTTACATGTGTAAAACCCTGGGTTCAAACTCCAGCACAGCAAAATAAAACAAAAATAAAAACAAAAACAAAAAACATAGACCTATTTGATTTTTTTTTTAAGCAAGGTCTAGCTATGCTGTGCACCCTGGCCTTAAACTCACTTATGTAGACCAGGTTGCCCCTGAACTCATGGCAATCCTCCTGCCTCAGCCTTCTGAATGCTTGGCTATAGACATCTGCCACCATTCCTGGGCTGTTTCGACTTTTTCCTTTTGTTTTCTTTTCTCCTTTATTTTATTTTATTCTTGTTTGACTTCGTAATGCAGGATAAACTAGCAGTGTCTCTGAACTGTAAGTAACCTGTGGAAAAGGAAACTCAGACCTTCATTTAAACAGGAACGGTTGATCTAATTAACTCCTTATAAGGCCTTTCTGGGAGTGGTTTTCAATTTGTCCTTTGGGGTTGGGTGGGTGATACTTGCTATCACTAAGTGACTTTAGGGGAGAAAAATCTCTAGGGATGGGGTCAAAGTGTTGTTTGAAGCTCCTCTGGCATTCCTATATAGTTACCTCTATCACCCCATCTTCCTCCCTTCCCCACTGCACAAAAGTGCTATTGTTGTGGTGCAGGTCAATTCTGTTTTGATTTTGTGGCCTTTATGATGAATGTGGCTCCTCCACCGGCACTTCCATTACCAAAAAGTGGTTGAACGCTTACCTTTTCCAGTCATAAACTTGCTAAAAAATTACATCGCATGTAAATGTAGACACAAAGGGAAAATCATGTTAGTAAGTTTATAGAAACTGTGGTCCATCCTGGTCTTGGGGGTGGCGACTGGCCATTGCTGGCTCATCTGAGCTAGGGAGAAGGGTCCATGCACAGGGCGTCCTCCGGCTGTGGAGCAGATCAGCTGGAAGCCTGGAGGAGTGCAGTTCTTGGTTAGCTCCTGTCTGCCCACTATGCAGGAGTTTTTAAACTCGCTGGAGTGGAGGTTGCTGGAATGCCTTCCGCATTCCTCTTCCTCCTCCTCTGGTGGCCGCAGTCCCCGCGCGGGGGAGGGGCGAGTGGCAGCCAGCAGAGCTGAGAGGACAGAGCCCAGCAAGTCCTGTGGCTCCCAGGGCCCGGGGCACGTGGACAGTAGTCTCTTCAAAAATGTAGTAGAAGTCTCGTGAAACAGGCAAACACGGGATCACCTTCACAAAGCTCAGAAGGTCACTGATTTTCAACTACAGTTTTACAGGTCCATTCAGGGGTACTAACGTCTCATCTGTGAAGTGGGGATATAAAAGAAAAATTACAGCAAATATAATTTTTTTTTTTAAAAGGAAGCCTGCAGAACAAAGCAGGTTATTTTCCTTGTGCATAATGGAAAAGAACTAAGTAACCTTGCTTTTGTTGATTTTGTTCCAGTCCAATACAAAGACAGATCCTACCCAACAAATGTTTCCCTTTGTTCCGGGCCTTGTAAAGAACCATTTCTCTATAGAGAAAGAATTCCCTTTGTACCGTCCCAGCCCGACAGGCCCGGGGGATTATCAAGGGAAGCTCCCTCGAGCTGTTTTCCGGGTTGGAGTCTCCGTTCGGGAGTGAGGGCTGGTTGCCATGGCGACGCTCCCCAGAGGCCCCGCCCTACCCCTTCCAGTCCTGCCTGCGCAGCCCGCAGTTACTAGGTCAGCCCGACCTCACGTGCTCCTCCCGCACAGCTCCAGGACGCCAGGGAAATTCCAAACTGTACCTCTCTCGTGGCCTCTGAGGCCCAGAGCGGGGGAGGGGGGAAGCGCAGCGCTTTGCCAGACACTGCTGAATTATCCTCGGAGAGAAAAAAGAAAAAAAAAGCCATTATTAGATCGAAAGCTTGTTGAAGGCAGGAAACACCTTCTCATCACAGAACCAGTTGTTTCCCTGATGCTGTGACACTCACCTGCCCCGCAGCTGGAAGTAGGCTGACGCACAGTAGGATCTGAAAAAAAGAGTTTATAACTATTTGTCAGGGAGATGGCCATGGGGTACCAGTTTGAAAAGCAAGGACATAGAGTCACAATACTTGCCTGCTGTACTGTAGACCTATAATGTTAGAAAAATCTTTCCAAATGTCATTCGCATCTCTAAAATGGGGACGATAGTAACCTAACTCACATTCACAAAGTACTGGATCATAAGAGATACAAAACATGTGGTACTGCATCTGGCTCATAACGAGCCCGGTATTATGATTATTGCTCTTACCTCTTCTAGCTTACTAGATTTTCAAATGGGAAAAAGCATTGCGCTTTACTTCAAACAAACAAACAAACCCCAAATAACAAAAAGCCTAGAGTTGTTCATAGCAGGTCTAATCGTTAATAAGATTAATAATACTTAAGAGTTTCATGAATTATTTATCTGTGTAATAAGCCTCGAATAGAACATGCCAGCGATGTTTCCTGTACGATAGAATGTCGCACATAAATAATGCAAAGCGGACTGTGTTCCGATCGCCCATCCCTATTATGGTAAACCGAATGAAACAGCATTTTTGCCACCTTTCAGCTTGGCCTCTCTCCTTCACCAGGCTCTCACCAGCAAGTGTTTGTGAGCTCTGTAAACACCTCGGCGCCCTCCCCACTCTTCCCGCACCAGGGCTGCTTCCAGGTCCCAGAAATCTGGAATTCTGGAGGTACCCACCTGGTGACTGGAAGCTTCTGGACATTTTGGACACTAAGGAATCAGGAAATTCCCTCTTTTCCGTGCCCTTGTCCCCACCCCCACAACTCCCAGGCGGGCTGTGTCCAGAACTCCTAGGACGCTTTTGGAGTTTTTTTTTTTTTTTTTAAGGGGTTAAGGATGTAACTGGCCCGGGAAGACTGAGCCGAACTTGGCCGCAGGATGTGCACACCCTAGACAGCTGCGGACCACAGCTCAGACAGATTAGGAGAAAAGCCCTCCAGGGTGGGACTGATGGCTTGTCAGGTGATTCTGGCTTCTGGGGGAGGGAAGGCCAGGATAGAAATGTCTTCCCAGTGTTACCTAATACTGCTGCGTCGCTTCGTTGCGAATGGGTGTTTTTTGGACACAGATGTTAACATGTGGACAGCATCGAGCACATGCATTGTCAGTTAATGCACAGGGCCGAGGGAGGTCTGGTCAAAGGTTGCACCAGGGCCACTGTATGTGGAGCGCTCCCACGACACCTCTGTGCAGGGTTCTGAGGTTGGGCGATAAGGCAGCAAAGGTGTGCAGAAGTGGTGTGAACTGCAGGGTGTGAAGTGCGGTTCCCTCTCCTTCAGACCCTCTCCTGCGTTCCCCTCTTAGCGCACACACATTAAACCACCCAGACACGTCGCCCTCCCCTCCCCCAACGCGGCAGCGAGCTCTCTCTGAAAACTGATACCCTGAGGCCCTTTTTCCCTCACCAGCCATAATTAGAAACAGCCAGAGAGAAAATGCGGACTGGATTATGGCACAGAAGCCATGCTATGTGCTTTTCCCTCTTGCAACAGGGCACTGTTCCGGCTCCAGGCCTTGTATTTCATCTGACTTTGCTACTAAAGGAAACTGCTTTAGGCTCCAGCGAGTCCAGGACAAATCCATTTCTTTCTGCGAAATCCATTTTGTATTTTCTGTTTCACCCTAGTGATGTCTCAGCCGAGGCTGTTGTTCTCAGTCCAGCTCAGAAACTGGCTCAAACCGCCCTGAACTGGATTTGGTGGCTGTTGAGACACAGTTTCTGCCTCTTTGTTAGGGCGGAACCGGCCTCATTCGCTGTTTCCCTCCCTCCTGATCTCCGAGTCACCAGCAGCAATCCCCCTCCCCCTCCAGTTTGGCATTTTTTTACACTTCCCTGGGCCAAGACCCCATGAAGTAGATTAAATTCTTGTAGAAAGTGGATTTCGGTTGTAAACCTTATGCTTTTATTAACTGTTTAGTTCTGCTGAAAGTTATCTTACAATTGACATGGTGCCCTTAAAATCTTGGCTGTCGTGCTAACCTAGAATTACCCTTAAATTTCCTATCAAAGACTGAAGGGTTTTGGTGGAGCACATTGTTCAGTTCCGTTCTGTGACTATTAAAATTAAACTAATTCCTTAACTTCTTTGCTGGGAATTGACAAACATAACGTATGGAATTTTTTTAAAAGTCCCCCATCCTGACTGTCGGCTGCAACTGTGCAGTGCCTACCGGAAAAACTAGAGAACTGAGATGTTTTTGGTTTTCGAACTTGCAATTTTAACCCTGGATCAGGTTCTTGGAATTGTGTGGGGAAGAGGACTAACTGGGGAATGCACGGGGACACTGCTAACTCCATACAGGTGGAGACAGACCTGGGAATGTGACAGAGCGAGGAGGATAGAACAGGCTGCGATTTTGTAAGCGCTTTCTATAAAATCTATAAAATTGCTTAGGTTGTGGAGCTACACTGAGGGGACAGTTACGTAACATGGTAAGTGGAGAAAATGCCACTTCATTGTCCACCTAAGATGATTAGTTTTATGTTTATGCGAATTTTACCTCAATTTTTAAAAATCATCCTTTTTTGGACAAGAATTTCTCATTTGGAGTTTTTTGAAAATTCAGAGGCAGTTGGATTATAAGCAACCATGATCTGGGTGTGGCTACATGTGGTTCCTGACGACTCAGTCATCGCCCTCTGCTGGCCAAATTAAGTAACGCATCAAGATGTCACAAGACCTTCGAAGCAGTCTCTTATTATCTGTCGAAGCACAAATACACCACCATGCTGCTTTACTAAGTCTTATTCTCCTTTGCTGCGCGTGCGTTTTATTTGTTTACCTATATATGTAGCACTGAAAGGAGCTCTTTTGTGGTGTTATGTGAGATTAACTATAAATTTAACGATTTAAAATTCACCCTTGAATCTCAAAACAGAGACAAACACGTTGCCATCTCTCCTATATTAAAAACTAGAGTTAAACATGCTCGTTTAAGTGTTTAATTTCGGTGGAGCATAAAGTCTTGGAAAAAAGCCAAAGATATCAATAGATCTGGAAAAACTATTTTTATATGCAAGAGGGTGGGACTCTGCTCTTTCTGGTGAATCAGTGCCCTAAGAAAGATTCCTTCTTAGGTTTGGGATAATGTAATTTTCGAAATCTTTGTAAGAAAGAAATGTAGATAGATATCTACTGTTTGTTTTTATGAGATTTAAGAATGATAAATAATTTTGCAGGAAGGCATATGGTTATATGCTATATAGAGTTTTCCAAAATTTTGAGTAGCAAAGCAATTCAGGAAAGGTAGAATTAAAATGCAGGCCAGTTTTTGTTTGTTTTTGTCTTTTTGAGACAGAATTTCACTATGCAATTCAGGATGGCTTTGAACTCACTTTGTAGTGTAGGCTGGTCTTGAATTTATGATCCTCCTGCCTCAGCCTCCTGAGTGCTGGGATTACAGCTGTGTGACACGTGCCTGGTCAGGCCAGCCTTCTGATTGTTAAATCAGTTCTTATTTTAGGAACTTCAGACTTTCTGTTTCACATGTTCTCATGTCACCCCTCCCACCAACCTCTCCTATTCTTGGGCCAAATTTTGTCTTGTATATCACCTCTTTAGAGAAACCTGCATACACGTATGATTTAATTAAAATAGTGGATTCTTTCTACTCTGTCATTTTAAGTGCAAACACCTTTCAATCCGTTATAGTACCACTACATGGTTATATGTATTTATTTTGTGTGTATTCTCTGTCTCCTCCCATTAGCTTTCTAAATCTCCTAAGGCCATGTCTGTCTGATCAGAATGTCTAGCTCTTGGCAGACTAGCAGGAAAAAAAAAAAAGCAAGGAATAAATATTTGTTGGTCAGATGAGTTAAATTCAAATACCAGTTTTCTAGACTTACTCCACTACTTTTGGATTCTCCTTTTATACCCTTGTGCTCTTTGAAGATCCAGCCTGTTTTCTTTTTCTCTGTGAACTCTCAGCAGCTACTGATTTATTTTAGGGTTTCCCTTCCCATAATTTGAGTTCTGATGAACTCAATTTGAGTTAGTTCTTGGATTTTATCCCATAAAAAATGATAAATAATTCAGTGATTCCTGCAGCCTGTATTTTCTTGTCTATGGTAGTTGATTGCCTCTGAGATGGGATTTGACCTGGGTTTTTGATTTCTGAGTGTGCAGCTATCCACATGGTGCTTTCTTTCCCACCCTTACAAAAACTTTCCGTATCATCTGAAACAAAAGACTTACAAATGCCTTCTACTAAAAGGTCTCCTCCTGTTGGCCAGAGACAGACTTGCGCATGTGAAGATTTATGTCCGTAATTTCTTTTTTTTTTTCAATTTTTATAGGTACATTTTAGATATACATAATGATAACATTCATCATAGGAAATTTGTACCTGTAATAAATGCCTAGAACTTCAAGCAGGCATTACATCTATGAGTTCGTAGAGAGGAGACATCACTGATTTATCAACTTCAGCACACAAGAATAATCCCTTTGGGACGTATCTTTACCTAGGCAAATTTGCTTCAATTACAGTTCCAAAAAGTATGCTGGGGGCTAAGGAGTTTTGAGATGAGGCTTTATTCTGTATTTGTTGGATGGTTTTGATTGACTGGTAGTTATGTAACTGGTAGATTTTCTTTCCTAATTGCCTACAAAAAGCTGTGACTTTCACTTCTTTAACTGGTACACGTTAATAGAGACTGAATATGAAGTTCAGAAAAGTTTAAAGCTCTGAAGCCTTGGTTTTTCTCATTCATTTTGTTGTTTCTTTTTTGAAAAAGAGATGTCTACTTTACTAAGTTGCTACCTTTGTAATAGCATTTATAATTATTTTGTCTAGTTATTGTTCTGCGTATGTAAGCAACATTGTATATATAAAATCACCTACTCCTCACCTAATCCTTCCCTTTTAGGGAGAATACCATTGCTTCTGTTACTGATGGAAGTATAGAGACACAGAGACACAGAGAGGTTAGGTGATTTACTCAAGGTCACATAGTTACTAGGCAGCATAACAAGAGACACAAACCCAGGCTATTTGAGTACATACTTTTAGAACCGTTGTGCCATTTACCTGCCATACATTGTTTGTTAAGTATTATCAATGTTAAGTATTTCTTAACCAGGTGTGATGGAACACAACTATAATCCCAGGACTCCTTAGGCTGAGGCAGGAGAATCACCATGAGTTTGAGGCTGGTTTGGGCTACAAAGTGAGTTCAAAACATCCTGAACTGCATAGGGAAACCCTGTCTGAAAAGGACAAGGAAAAAAAAAGTGTTTCTTTTTATTTCTTCTCTTACTCCCCTGAAAAGGGGAAATTACTTCCTTAAGAGGTCTTAGTACAAAAGCATAGAAATTTAGAAACAGACTTGCTTTTTCAGATGAGGAAGTGGAAGTCCAAAAGAGCTTGACCCATTTTGTGCTACGCACTGGCAGCTGTCGGGCCTAGACCCTAGCGCTGCTAAGTAATCAGGGAGAGAAAAATGGTTCCCTATGTGTTCATCTATTTCCTTCCCTTTTCCTTTTTGAAAATAACAGGGCAAGTTTTCTTTTCTGAATGTCCCTTCTCTTCTCCCTTGCTTTTTGCAGTTACCCGGCACAGGCTACTGCACGACAGAGACTGAGCTTCCCACAGCATGTGAAGGGAGAGAGGAAGGTTTGCCACTACCAAGCAGCACAGGGGAAAATTAGCACTTATTTTTCGGTTGCTTTTTTGCCTCACTCTTTCTTCTTTTCTTCTTCAGCGCTGGGGCCTCAACCTAGAGCCTCACACCTGCTAGGCAAGTGTTCAACCTTTGAAAGTTAGACCCCTACGGCTTTTTTTTTTTCTGCAACTCGGTCCTTTCTGTATTTGTTCCTGGCTCCTGCTCTCTTCTGTGGACTAACATTGCAGGGTCACCTCGGGTGTTACTCTGGTAAAAATTCAACCCAGCACAGAGATAGGAGAGTTAGACTAAGACCATCAGCAGCCGGCTACTCTTTTTTCTCCCAGTATGAAACAGCTTAACTTCTGTGCACACTGTGCCATTATCTCAATATATGCCTTTGCACAATTTAGTGAACTCACATTAGACATAATTTTCGCACTTTATATAAGAAACCACTATTGTTTTTTATTATCTTCTCTCAAAGAATTTTGGCTTGGCCATTAAAAAGTACTGCAACAGAGCACAAGAGATCGTGGTGTTTTGCTTTGTCTTTGTTTGGCTTCAAATAAAAATTCCAAGAAGTGTCACGTACAGGTCTCCTGTTGCAGAAGTGCCGCATAGCATTAGGAGCTTTGAACAGCACGGTTCTAAAAGGTCACCATATGGAGTGTTAGGCTGTAAACAGAACATAAGCTTCAGCAGAACTTTATATTTTATTATCTTAGAAGAAGTATTTCTTTTTGTTTGTTTTTATTCTAAAGAGGATAAAACAATAAAAACAATCAAAACAAACTAGTGTAAAAGATACAGGACTTCAAAACATTATGATAACCATTGCCATAATGTCTCTTGATGTCTTCAAAATAGCTGTAGATACCTTTGGACATAGTAAAAGTCAAACAACAGAATAGAATAGAAATAATAAAAACAAAACAATGAATGCAATAAAGGACTTCAAAACAAGCCATTAGTAAATCCAAAATTGCTACCATAATGTATCTTAATACCCTTGAAATAGCTTCTCCTGCCATCACATTTAACATAATCAAACAAAACAAAAGAGAATAAAACCCAGTCCAACAAAACAATGGAAACAATATAGGATCTCAAAAAAAGACCATAGGGAATCAACAATGGCTACAACCCTCAGAAGGAGATTCCCCCCTAGATACCACACTGCGTACCGCTATCCTCTGAACCCATGATCAGACCACTGGCCATAGACCTGCAATGTTAGGGAAACACCAAAGCACCACAGGCATCCAATTGCATTTCACTGCCATAGCTCTCATCACTGCCTGTGTTTCTCTGGATAAACTGGTCGCTTGGGGAGAGGGGGTTGGTATTTCTTATTTGCCAGTCCACTTACCAGAAGGGACTGGGGTCTGGCCATTCCCAGTCTGGCAGTGGCCTGCGCATGGCGCTGGTTCCCAAGACTGGGCTGGTGGTGCTGGTGCAGCCATTGTTCTCTCGGTCCACAGTTTGCTAATGGCGCTGACTCACAGGGAGAGGCTTGGGTCTAGCTGTTCCCAGTTCAGCAGTGGCCTGTGCATGGCCAAAGAGGTGTTTCTTTTAAACCTTCTCTTTAGCAGTTTTATATGAAATGGACCTTGAAGAAATAAAAGGAGCAGTAAAAATCGTTTCCGCTAGACCGCCTGATTCAGGTGTCATGGTTTAAATACAAAGCATCTCCCAAAGACTGGTGTTTTGACGGTTTCATGAACAGTGCAGGATTGTGCAGAGCTGGGGCCTGGAGAGGTGATTGGGTCTCAAGGATGATAACTTCATCAACTGATTAACTGATGAATTCATAGCTAAGTGGGCTATGAGGAGGTAGGGCCTGGTTAGAGGAAGTGTGTGGGTGGGTCGGTGGGGTCAAGTACCTTTGAGGAGTGAGTCTGGTCCCTGGCTTAGGAGTCCAAAATCCAAGAATGAATTTTAGGAACAATGGAGGTTAAGAGCAGAAATATTTATTGAGAGAAAGAAAGCTTCTACCTGAGAGAGACACAAGGGGTCCCGAGTGGGCTGCCAAGGACTCTGTCTTTTCCAGGGAATTTATAGAGCAAAATTATCAGATCAGATGTCTCAAAGGAAAAATGGGAATTTGCCAGGTGGGCATAAGATGGGACAGAACTGTGGTCAACCAATAAGATTAACTGCTCAGGTAAAATTGACCAAATCAGGGACAAATGGGGAAGTGAGTCATGTAGAAAGCAAACCTTTTTTTTGGTACCAGGGATCAAACTCACGACCATGTGTTTGCAAGGCAGGTGCTTATGCTGCTGAGCTAAATCCCCACATTATTTATGGATCAGTGACTCTTCCTACAGGGGGTTGGGATGATGACTCCTGGCTTCTCAAGGTGATCCAGATTTAATCCCTAAGGATTATTCTTAAGGGTGTGGTTGCATTTGTTTTGAGATCTGGCCCACAGCAAGAGGTGTGTCTCCTCCAAGGTCATTAGACCTCCGGTCCTCTATGCCGGCTTCTTTGAGAGCCCAGCCCTTTTCTAAGTAGCTCAGCTGCCTGTAACACCTTCCTTCTCTCTGCTTCCTCTCTGCCATGAGGAGAGCAGCTTTCTGCAGAATACCTGCTACCTCGGTATTTCTGGCTAAACAGTTGGAGCCAGCTAAGCATGGATTAGACCTCTGAAACTGTGATCTAAAACAACTCTCTCCTCCTTCAAGTTGTTTTTCTCAGAGTCTGGACACAGTGATGAAAAGTTGGCCCAACAGGTTAGGTCCACATTATGGAAGTTCTCTTATTCGTTTCATTATTTTTACACAGAAACTCGCTATTGAGCGTAGTCTGACCTTGAATTCTCAGTCCTCCTGCCTCAGCCTCCTAAGTGCTGGGATTCTAGCCATGTGCCACTTTCTCTGGCTATGAAAGTTCCTGGTTTTAATAGTCCTTTAAAAAAGTTTTTGGTAGAACTTGTCTCAAAAAAACAAAAAAGAGACAAAATTGCCAAACGTCGAATGTTTCTGAGAGACGATTGAAAATAGAGCGACTGTTTAAATATTTAAAAATTCATGACAGTAAAGGACACATTGCCGTTAATCCTCCTCAAATAGGTCCCCCCCCCACTTTGAACATACTGATGCTCATTCTTGTCACTTTCTCAAGCAGGTCTGGAAGTCTTCGTTTGTGTCTTTAGTGGCATTGTCATGGGTGCCGTAATGTTCTAAATCAATTCGAAATGTTTACCCTTCATGGTCGTTTGGACTTTGGGGAACAGCCAGAGGTCACATGGGGCCAGACCTGATGAGTAACGTGGGTTTGGGCACCCTACCATGTTTTTACAAGCTTGCTTTTCTGGTGTATGGCACTCAGCAGTAACTGAATTTTGTTTTTTCTTTTTCAGGTACCAGGAATTGAACTCATGACCTTGCGCTTGCCGGGAAAGTGTCTGAATTTTGATGAAACTTTATACAGTCTCTTCCGAAGACAGACTTCCAGAACTGCTTCAGAAAGGGCTGGAGGGACAGGATAATCGAGTTTGATGCAAGGGGGAGTGTTTTGAGAGTGACTGTGACAATGTGTCCTTTACGTATGAATGTTTAAAAATCTAAATGTTCACTGCGTGTTTTGATCACACCTTGCTCAGTGTGCAGTGTGCCAGATTTTGTTTGCCTGTGCATGTGCTGCATAATATAATCACAGTTTAACAGATGGGGAAACGGAGGCTTAGGCCACTTGTTCGAGCTCTCACAGAGAAAGTTTTTTCTGGGGATTTGTAACTTGCAAAGAAAGACACAGAGAGTGAAAACTGTAACTGATTGCTCTAGGGGCCATGACAGAGCTAAGTGCAGACTGTAGTGTGTTGCAACACAGATGATAATGATCTCAGAGAAGGAGCTGAGGGGTGGAGGGGGAAAGGCAGCTGGGGAGGGGTTTAAGTATCGATAGGACTGCGCATTGGAGAAGTCAGGGGCCGTCCTAATGATGCCATGGCAGAGAGTATGTTGGTTGGAAGAAATGGGATGCTAAAGGCAGGGAGGTCTGAAATGGAACATTGCATTGCTGAGAAACACTTGAAACTGAGTGGAATGTGGAGTACATGGGGCAAGAAGGAGAAACAAAGCCAGAGGGACACGTGAGCTGAACACAAAGGGACTTGGGCTGCCGCATGCCATGGGAACACATTCCTCTAGGTCTGGAGTTTTGGGCTGAGCCCGCCTTTTTCAAAAGTGGAGATTTTAGAAAGGCATGGTGGTGCATGCCTGCAATCCTAGCACTTGGGATACTGAGGCAGTAAGACTGCAAGTTTTCACTCCGTCAGGCAATTTAGCAACTTAGTGATACAGGGCAATGAAATTCCCAACCTACTATATGTCTGGTACGAGCTCGTGTTCTCTAAAACTGACGAATGAATTTTAGGAACAACAGAGGTTAAGAGCAGAATGTATTTATTGAGAGGAAGAAATCTTCTGTCTGAGAGAGAGACAGAAGGGATCCTGAGTGGGTTGCCAAAGATTCTATATTTTCTAGGGAATTTATAGAGTTAAGACCGTGAGATAAGGTGGGTCTAAAGTGGGGAAAACTGGGAATTGGCTAGGCAGACAGGCTTGAGGTGGGACAGAACTATGGTCAACCAATAAGTTTAATTGTTCCGGTAAAATTGACTAATTAGGGACAAATGGGGGAAGTGAGTTAGGTAGCAAGTGAGCATGCTTTATGGGTCAGTGACTCTTTCTATAGTGGACTGGGATGGCCACTCCTGGCTTCTCAAGGTGATCCAGATTTAATCCCTAAGGATTGTATTTAAGGGTGTGGTTGCATTTGTTTTGCCTTTTGTCTTGAGATCTGGCCCACAGCATGAGGTGTGTGTCTCCTCCAAGGTCATAAGATATTTGGTCCTCTGTGCTGGCTTTCTTGAGGGCCTATTCCTGTCTGACTGCCTATATTTCTAACTAGCTCGGCTGCCTGTAACATTAGAACTCATACTCAAAAGAAGGAAAAAGGGATGTAGTGCAAAGGTCCTGGGTTCAAACCTAATCTTACAAAAAAAGTTGAATGAGCTGGTTTGTCTAGGTTTATAGTTTTAGCTGGGAATGTGACATAGTCTGACAGTGATTCACTACAATTTTGGGGATGGAATGAGGAAATAAAGGGAAGAAACACGGGAGACCTAAAAGCTACCGGGTGATGCTATTTTGAGGAGTACCTTCCAGGAAATATAGGCAGTCAGTCAGGGATGGGCCCTCAAAGAAGCCAGTGCAGGCCCGATACCTTGCAACTATGGGGGAGACAGCCACCTCCCACTGTGGGCCAGATCTGAAGACAAAAGGCAAAACACAAATGCAGCCACACCCTAAGGATAAACATCAGGGATTGATAATCTAAATAGGTATGGATTACCTTGAAGAAGCCAGGAGCCACCATCCCAATCCCTACAGGAAGAGTCGCTGCTCTTTATGCATTTCTGCTTGCTATGTGACTTGCTTTCCCATTTGTCCCTGATTGGTCAGTTTTACCTGAACAGTTGGTTGACCATAGTTCTGTCCTATCTCATGCCCATCTGCCTTGTGAGTTCTAAGGTTTTCCCCATTTTTGACCCATCTCACCTCATGGTTTTACTCTACAAATGTCCCTAGAAAACAGTCTTTGGTAACCCACTTGGGACCACTTCTGTCCCCTCTCAGACAGAAGCTTTCTTTCTCTCAATAAATATATTCTGCTCTTAACCTCTGTTGTTCCTAAAATTCATTCTTTGATTTTAGAGAACACAAACTCATTCCAGGACATCTAGTAGGTTGGGAGTTTCATTCCCCTTTATCAGTTCCACTAGTGGAGAAACTGAAACCCTAAATAGTTCTTCAAAGACTATTAATAGAGTTTTCTGGTGCAATAAAGAAGTAAAAGTACAAAACAAACAGATTTGTTGAGAGAAGGACGTGGAAAGGAGCACACAACCCAGGGTACCTGCACTGTCTCCTTCTACTGGAATATGAGGGGAACCGGACATATGTAACCTTTGAGCAGGGGTGGTGCTTAGGGCGGGCATTGATGACGCTGGAGGAGCTGATTGGAATTTTCTTCACACGCAAACAGGAAGGGGAGTTGCAATTAGGGCTGAGGAAGAAGCAGGAAGTGGTAAGCGTTCCCACTTTGGCCTTCAGCCACTTAGACCACCGCCATAACCCTACAGTAATTTATTCTAGGGCAAAACTCTCAGTACCACGGTGATTTGGATCCAGTTCGGTCTGCGGCAGAGATCCACAGTCCATTCATTCTATCAGGCATGAGGCTCTCTGGAGGCCAGCTGACACCAGTGCTTAAGACAATAGGGTGAACGGTTATTTAGAGGGTGAAGTGGAAAAAACAGAATATTGGTGAATATCTACATTTAGGGATGGGAAGAGAAAAAGGAACCTTGTCCTATATGACAAAAAGAAAGGGGTAGGGATGGAGACAGAAGAGTAATTTCATTTTTTTTATTTTATTTAAAGAGAAAAAAAAGCAATACAGAAAAAAAGGGTAGAAACAATACAAAACCTCAAAAAAAAAAAACATAAATCATTAGTTGACAAACCATATACTGTCCTCCCAGAAATAGCTGTTCATGTTACAAAATTAAGGCATACAAAGTGAACACACAGTGAGGCTGCAAACAGTTACAAAAAAACAGGATGGAATAAAGCCAATTGAGACAGTATAGTGAAATTGGCACAGAACATCAAAGCAGGTCACCAGGACAA
>PVJX010025262.1:0-27121 GCA_004027295.1 Dolichotis patagonum | reverse complement strand
TTTATTTGCCATTCGTATTTCTTCACCTGAGAACTGTGTATTCATTTCAGATGCCCATTTTTGGATTGGGTCTTTGAATTTCGAGGGTCTGATTTGTTTTAATTCTTTATAAGTTTTAGACAAAAGTCCTTTGTCTGAGGCGCTGTCCATGAAGATTTTTTCCCAATTTGTGGGTTTTCTTTTCACTCTGCTGGAAACCGCTTTGGACATGCAGAAACTCTTTAATAAGATGTGGTCCCAGTTATTGATTCTGGGAAGTACTTCCCGTGTACTTAGGTTCTTGTTCATGAATTCTCTTCCTGCCCCTATATCTTTGAGGTTTTTACCTACTGCTTGTTCTATCTTAAGATGGCAGAGGCAGAAGAACAGATGACGATGTGCAAAAGTGAAAGCAGGAGGGGAAGGCTCGCTTTTATTTGTAACCACCATTTATGCCTTGGCAATATTAACCCATTGCTGGAGTCATGCAATGGGTGAGTGCCCTGGTCCTCAGGACTTGCTCACTATTTTATATTTCTCCACACTGAAATTTTCTGTTCAAGTTTTAAAGAAGTGTTTTCATCAGTGCTTCTAGCTCGTCAAGCTCTGCCTTAGATGTGATAGAGGCTGTGATGATAGTCTTCACCCTGAAGGCAAACATAGTTTGATGGTGAAAAAAAGAAATCCAATATGCAAAGAATCATAATATAGAGCAAAATGGGATAAGGGCGTGAGGAGTGGTGCACATACCACAGTACTGTGACAAATTTGAAGAGGTTGAATCTTTTTGTGGATGTACCAGGAAATGGTGATTGTGGTCACAGAGGAATTAGAATTTGATACAAAAAAAGAGCCAGAGTTGCTTAAGTTTCTAGTGGAAATGATATTGCACATCTTCAAGAAAGGTCACTCCAGCTTGGCTGGAGCCTGTGGTGTGTACAGGCAATCCCAGGAGACAGGGCTTAAAAGCTTCTGAAGAGCTTTGCATGGAAGAGTATGGTTTCTACTTCATCTGGTAGACTGGAAGGAACCACTGAAGGCCCAAGTGCCATGATCAGATTAATCCCACACCAATTTGAAGTTTCTTTGATGGAATTTGAGTTTAAGAGGAAAAAAGGGCTTGGCAGTTATGTAGACTCCAAGAGGAAGGTGATGAGTCTTAGATGGCTCCTGGGAGTACAGAATGCATGGGGAGAACCCGGGACGTAGGTGGTGTGTGGCCTGCTGCTATCCTTCAAAGAATGTAGAAGGAGCACGTCCAATCAGTGCTCCCTGTGGGTTTCCAAATGCTTCCTTGCTCTTCTAAACACTTCATCCACTCTGGGCTTTATGGGATCACACAAGAAGGCAAGGAGGAGTACACTGCATGCAAAGGTTGCCACCTGGGTGATAGCAGATTTTCGTTCCACTGGATTTTAACGAAAGCAACATGGCTCTTTCAGCCACATAATGACAGAGGAAGAGACTGGAGCCAGTGGGCAGATGCAAGTCCAGAGGAACCATGAAGAAGGAAGTCACAGAAAGAGGGAAAGTTCGTCTAGCATTAAGACAGTTGTAACATGGTCCAACTGGGTAGTAGGCCTTTGATCAATAATAACAGTTATAATACTAATACTAATTACTTTGATTATTAATAATAGTAGTAATAATAATAATGATTACTTGCTATGTATCGTTGAAATTTCAGATATTTTAATGTAAAAATTTTGCTTCTGTGTGGTGGTGACATCGATGCTGGTATAGCCCACTCCAGTTCTGATTGTTTTCAGGGTCCTAACACATTCATTTCTTCCGCCAACCCTAAAAGGTAGGAGTTACTATTGTCATTCTATAGGTGAATAATTTTAGGCATAAGAAGATGAAGTAGCTTGCTTAAGGTTACATAGTCTGGGAGTGAAGTGAGAATTGAGTTTATAAGGAAAAATAGATAAAAAATAGGAAAATATAAAGATAGGCTAGGAAAATTAAACCATACTAAAGCTTGTGCTTCAAGGGGAAAGTCATAGACATTTAGGCCAAAATTACACATAGATGTCATCTAGGTCCCATTCCTAGATGACATGGTGCTTAGTGCTTGTGACATCAAGATTCAGTCTTTAAAACAGATTTTTATTTTTCTTTCTTTGTTTCTTTTCCTTTTTTTAGCTGTAGGCGCCAAAACATTACAGTTAGAGTAGGAAGACTTTGGTGTACTTGTTTGGTTTTGTTACTTTGCGGGTCTTGTTATGTGATTGAGATCATACACCAAACACACAAAGTGAAGGTGTTTCTTTTTGCTCTGTGTTTCTCAGCTTCTTGACTTGGCCTGTGGCTTTGTGATGACAGCAAATGCATTTGTCTCTACAACACGTAGGCTCCCTGCGCCTGGCAGGTGCTGGGAAGGACATTCAAGATCTAGGGCGCGTCAGCCGCGGGGGCCTTATGCATCTGTGTGAGTCAGTGCTGTGAGGGCAAAGTCCTCATTAGAGCAATGGCTTCCTAACGCTCTTTGCGAGTTGCCAACCCAGCAGGGAGGTAAACTGCTCCTCCAAGAATATAAAGCCATCCTTGTTGCTCTGAGAGCAGTAATCTCAGTAGTCGTTGAATTGTTTGCTTGGTTCTCTGAGATGCAGGGTTGAATTCCCTCTCTGATAAACCAGATACTTTGAGCCAATTTTCTGAGGACCAGGAGTCAATAGGGAGGCAGGAAGTTGAGGCAGGGTGAGATGTGACATCCTTCATCAGCGAGCACTGGATAGCTGCATGTTTGTTTAGAACGGACCTTGCATAGAATATTTATAACAAATAAATACCTCCCTTCCAGAAGCTGGAGCTGGAGCCCGGTTGCTTCTAGAGAAGGCCACTTGTCCTCCTCCATAGTCTAAGAATAGATCTGCCAGCCAGGCGAGGTCAGCTCTGATGGTGCTGAGTCACCAGGGAAACTTTCCAAAGGTATCATAATTGTGCTGCTCTTTTCCCCTGGGCAGAGCACTTCCAGCCCCCTCCAAAGCCAGACAACCTCTGATCACTCCCTTGGAGCACGGATGTTTTCTTCTCTGCTTCCTTTTCTCAGTGGAAGTTTCTGTTTGGCTGGCTGTTGTCACTGCTGTTGTTCTACTTAGGAAGTGAGCACAATTTACGAGTGTTACAATTTAGATTGAGAAGGACTCCCAAATTCTCATGCATTCAGGGCAGGGCTTATGGAAGGTGATTGGGTTTGTGGGGGTGATTGGATTTTTGCTGTGAGAAGGTGCGGCCTAGTTAGAGGTCACTGGGGCCATGGCAGGGAAGGGTGTATTTCCCTCTTTGGCTCCTCCCTTGTCTCTCTGCTTCCTCACCGCCATGATGTGAGCAGCTTTCCTCTGCCCAGGCCACTGACCATGGAAAGACTGAGCCTTCTGAAAATGCAAGGCAAAATAAACCTCTCCTGCTTTTAAGCTGTCATTGTCTATTTTGTCTCAGTGGTGAGGAAAGCAACAAAGACATTAGGAAGCCATGGAGACAACTGGATCAATAGAGGTGGATGAAGGAAACTATTGCAAATGACACAATCTGTGTCCCAAAAGTGGAAGGCGTTGCTGGTTCAGAGGTGAGCTATCTATGAACTAGCTGGGCACAATGGACTTTATTTTAAACAAGGCTGTTGCCATAAGTCCAGATGTGTCACCACCCTCTCTCTTCTACATTTTTGGTTCTGGAATCATTTCACTATGTGCTCTAACATCATGCACCACACAAAGCTGGTATATGGATTCAGTACCATTTATTGACCTAGTTGAATTTTCCTAGTCTATTCTTATACCTGGAATCACAGTAGGTTCTTATTTCTTGCAGAATGAATATTCACTTTTGAGTATAAAAAGCTCTTTGCCTTTTTTTTATTCAGCTGGCCTACTTTGACTCTTCTTTGCTTATTAGCACCTTATCTACAAAGCACGAGAAGTAGAAATAGAAGGAGATCAAACTTAAGTTATTTAAGTGTGTTAGATAGTGTGGTAAAGAGAAAAGGAAAGGTTTTTGGAAGAGAAAGGTAGTTACTGGATCATTAATTTCAATTATATTGTTACCTATTAGTGCAAGTAATTAAAAGTTGGCTGTAGATAGGAATTTAACAGGAGACGTAAAATTCTTTAGAGTGTGGCTACTTACGAGGTTTACATTTACGCGTATGCAGAATGTTAATTTTATATAATAGTATTACATTTAAAGTTGCAGCTAGGACAAGCAATTAAAGTTTATCTTCAAAGGCTTATTCTTTCAATTGCAGAAAGCATATGTCTTGAAGTAGGAAACTTAGGACATAAAGCACTGTCTCATTGGATATGCAAGGTAATAACTTCATTAAAACTATAGTGTGAGATTCATTTCATTTCTCACCAAGGTCAAGGGGAGAGGCAAAGGATAGAAATAAGGTCATTAAACAGAAACACTCAACTTGATATGTTAGTATTTTTTATGTGTATTGTACCAACAAATAATTCAAATTTGTCTAAGAGATGAATTGCTTGTCACTATTTAGGGAACTGAAGAAACAAATTTGGATTATATGATCTGGCAGCCACAAAATCATAGTTACGGTAACTCAATAGCAACAAGCCAATAGTCACTGGCTGATGAGTTTGTTTGGACTTTGTTTCTATCTAGATAAAAACATTTATTAGATATCTACTGCAGCAGGCACTTTACTATAGTGGTTTTTCATTTGATAACTTGTTTGATTCATCTAACAATTTTGTAGTTACTGACAAATGAATGAAATCATTTTTGATAGCATTCATTACCAATAGTAGATGTCATCTGTGTAAAACAATTGCTGGGCTATTGGTTATAAAATAAAGACACAGGTGAGAGAGAGAGAGAGAGAGAGAGAAGGGAATGAAAAACAAGGCGAATGGAATGGGGTGATTTCAGGGTGCTTTTCTTGCCATTACACTTAAATCTGAAAATAAGTGGGAATCAGTTATGAAAGGGCAAAGCTGCATGATAGTAAGTTAGAGCTCTGGAGGGTCGTAGTGGTGACTGTTAGAGAGTTTGTTTTAGGATCATTAGTGTCACTGTTTCAAGAGTGTCTTGTAAATACTTATTCATGGCAACTAGGGAGCCCAGGTGTAGTGCTTTTAATATGCACACTCTTCCCTTCAAAAAAATGGAGAAAAATTTTACTCCCTTGGAGTGTGGTCTAGGCTTGGTGATTGTTTCTAATGAACAGAAAGAGTGAAATGATGGTCACTTTGAACACTAAGTTGCAAAAGACAATGCATCTTCCTTCTTGTTCTTGCTTGGAATATTCACTGGAAAAAATCTAGTATCTGTGTTGTGAGGACACTTAGCAGCCCTCTAGAGAGATTTGTTTTGTAGGAATTGAGGCCCACGGCTTAGAGTTAATGAAAACCTGCACTGTCTTGCTAATAAATGTGGAAAGCTGGTGCCCTAGCCCATCAGGCCTTTGACTGGCTCAAGCCCGTGTGTTATCTTGACTGTAGCCTCACTGGGCACCCTGAACTATTACCACCCTGCTATGCTTCTTCAGAGTTTCTTACTCCAGGAAACTATGAGGTAATGTTTACCTCATTGAAGCCTTTTTTACCTCATTGAAGCCATTAGATATTGGATACTCTTCTATACTATAATAGGAAATTAATAAGAGAAGAGAGGACACAACATATACATCAGCACAAATTATTCTGTATCATTTTAACAAGTTGCTTTTGCCTAATAAAACAGAGCCCAAGGTCAATCATGCCTTTTTGTGCTTTATTGAAGAGTACATTCTGAGGGAAGCAATAATAATAAGGGGAAACAAGAAGACAGGACAGATTTGAAGTGGTGCCTCATGGGGCTGAATGCAGCTTCTCAGGAGGATGCCCTAACTGGCTCGATCATAGGGGAACTTTCCAAAAAGAGGGAAAGATGCTGCACCCCCGAGATGTCTTAGAAGCAGCCAAGTAGGGAGTAAGGGAGAGGTACAAATATTTCCCAAGAGGCATTAACTCCTTGCATTTCTTATCAGTATTATTTGGCCACCCTGGATGGCCTGTGGAAAATCTAGACTGGCTGTAAATCCAGTCTCACTGGACCTGAGTACTGGGACCCTTGTACTTCCTGCAGACAGAAGGCAACGTGGAAACTGCTGGTATTCCCCTGGGAGAGGGAGAGGACATGGATGGTGTCGGGAGATGAAAAGATTACAGGAATGTGTGAAATTTTATGAGAGCCATTCTGGCAGTGGGAACAAGCAACTGGCTGAGATCCAGGGGGAAGATGGCACTTGGTGGGTCTGGGGCTTGGTGTACAGTTGTCTGGTGTCCAATTCAGGACATGTGTCATCGCATAGGAAGATCCACTGTTGTGAAACATGAGAGCATCCTTATAGAAGTCACATCTTGTTGTAGGGAGGAGTTCAAGCAGAGCTTGAATCCTACATTTACCAGCTATGTGACCTTGGATGCATTGCATAACCAGAATAAGCCCCAGTTACCTCATTTTTAAAAGTAATGATAGTAATAGAACTGCTGTCTAGGCTTGTTGGAAAGTTTAAATGAGTCAGTTGCGTAAACAGTATTAGCAATAGTCTCTAGCACTGTGCTTAGGTAAATGTTAGCTACTGTCAATGCTGCTATGCACTGGAACCTTATGATATAAACACTGGAGACAAAAGCATAAACCATGAAAGCAATAAGTGAGTGGGTGAAAATATTTTAGTGAATATAGTCAAAGCCAGATAAAGAATTTTGCATATAAAAGGCAAAGTAGCTATGCAACAAACTAAGCATAACAAACTAAACACTGTTTCTGTTAACTTGCAATTGGAAATGGAAAAGCAACTGACTCTTTTCTAACAATTTCTGTCTCTGTGAAGGCTGGTAAGCAAGGAAGGGGGGAAAAAAGGAAAGGAAAAATAGTATTTACTACTTCTATTTATGTGCCAAATATTGCTCCAGTTTATTCTCATATCATATCTGAGTTGAATAGACCTGTTAATGGAAGTTTATACCTTTTTTATTTTCTTAATTGAGTTGGACTTGGGATAATCTGGTACAAAGTACCAAAATTAAAAAGATAGAGTAATGAAACTAAATAAGGCTAGCAGTAGGTATACCTGCTTTTCCTTGAGCTAGACAGCTCTACATCTGAAAGAAGCAGACAGGATCAATGAAAAATAAAGTTAAAACAGTTTTCTGGCACACATAGAACACTGGAGGTCAGAATGAGAAATAATCATATATGTACAAGAGAAGATTGAAAAGTATGGTTAATGTTTACATTTCAAAAATGTTATAGTAACACTTATTGCCACAAATGCCCCTCAGAACAGTCTCTCCCATTTTGAATACAGTTGTTCCATCACTCTTGCTACTTTCTGAAGCAATTCTGCAAGTCTTTTTCATTGAGTGCCTTCATGAACTGTGATAAAAAATATAGTGAATATTGCTGCTGGGTGCTGTCTAAGGCAAAGACAGGAATATAAAAACATTACCGTCTGTCTTCATCTATCTTAATCTCCGGGTCTGGGACTGCGTGACTTTGGGTGTTGGGTCCTCGGTAGCAGAAACCAGAAAAGTAACCAAGAAGGAAGGTCAGCATTAACTCATTCAGGACTTCAAGGGAGGCAGCACAGCACTGGTAAAGGCGCTCAGGAAAGAAGATTTCTGGAACATCATCAGGAAGTGAGCAAGAAAAAATGGGATAAAAGGAGGAGGGGATGCTTTGAGGGGGGCCAATTGTCTTGTACTGCAATTATTTTTTAAATTTAGACACACGTATTTTCTGATCACACCATATATCTCAACAAATATTTTAAATCAATGGTCATTATTTACCACCAATGTGCTAGATTTAGTATCTGTAATTGTGAAAGCCAAAAAGTCTTAATCGTGATGTGGTCTAATAGGAGACTGAAGACTAATTTTTAAAAGTAGCCATAATTTCAATGATATATTATATAATAAATGCATTTAGAAACACAAGGAGGGTTCCAGTGATAACAGAATAAGTGCTATGAGCCTCATTTCTTCTACAGTCAACTGCAGTGCAGGCAAATATTAAGGTGGTATTTAGGAAAATTTTCCGAAATTGACAATGAACAGCACAGTCTTGTGACACCTGAGAAGATGGGAACTAGCTAGCTATGGGAGTCCTATAGATTTCCAATAGTCCTGATTGGGAGCATTCATACTAGGACAGAGAACACAACCAGACCATAGCGGTTACACCAAGGCAGAAGACAGGAAGAGGTGGTATTTGCGGGATGGAGTACGGGACAGAGGAGAACTACTCCGAGGAAGATCTCCAGGGCTCTGCATGGGAGTCCTGCCAAACTTTTGGCTCTTCATTGATCTTCACAAGCATAAGATGAAACTGTAGGTTGGATGCAGGGTAACTCTGGTGGGGCTGAAACTGAATAATTCCCAGATCTGATGGCATTGGGGGATAACTAATTTCTGCAAGTCAGAGGCAGACACTTGTCAAATACCCAAGGAACTTAGTGGAGACCCCTCAAGGTTGCATGTAGGTAACAGAACTAAGATAACCCAAGTGAGGGCTATGCCAGACTTGCTGTAATGAAACCTGAAGACAAATATGTGAAAGACCACCCTGATACCTAACTTAACATATTTATCCAAACGAGCACATCATGTGAAAGTAGACAGAAAAATACAGCAAAATAATATTCACAGTACCTGTGAAATTCTGGACACAGAAATGGAAAGACACATGAGTATGAAATATTTTAATATAAATAAACTCACTAAGGAGTCCACAGATATGAATATGGTCAAAGGTTAAAAGAAAGTAAAAAGAGTATCAGTAAACAGTGATATTGTGGTAAGAGTTTTACCATATTTAGAACCCTGGAGAGGTGAGAACAAGAAGGAAAATTTCTAACATTTTCACAACTTTAATAAACTTTTTGTAAACATACAGATCTCACAAACTTAATGAACTCTAGAAAGGATAAATGTACACACTCATACACACACAGACACAGACACACACACACACACACACACACACACACACACGTGCATGCGCCCTTTTAGTAACATCATTGGAAAATTGCTGAAAACCACTTACAAAATCTTAAATTAAGTGAGAGGAAAAATGCCTTCTATATACAATGAGGTTAAAAATATCCAGTTTTTTTTTCATTAGAAACAGTATAAGCCAGAATTGCACCTAATGCTCTACAGAAATAAAATGCAAAGATCCTTACCAAAATGAACATGAATTGAATTAAATAGCAATTTATAGAAGGGATAATGATCATAAGCAGCAGAGTTTATTTCTGGCATGTGAAGCTGGTTAACATTTGTAAATAAATCAGTGCAATAACTATACTAACATATGAAAAAATCATGTGGCATCTTGATAGCTGAAGAAATGAATTCACAAAATGTGACATCCATTCATGGTAAAAATTCTCAAAAAAGTAGGAAAGAAAGAAAACCTCCTCAGTCTAGTAAAGGGTATCTATAAAACTGTATGAGAGTTACTGAAGTTATCTTTCTAACAGTGAAACAAGATGAAGATCACACCCACTTTCCTAAATTCAATATAGTACTAGAGCTTCTAGGTAGGGCAATATGGCAAGATAAAGCAACAAAAGGATTAGATTGGAATGGAAAAAGTAAAAGTACTTTTGTGTATAGGTGACATGAATATTCATGTACAAACTGCTGAAGAATACGCAGGTTACAAAGACAAATACTAGAATTAATGAATTAGTGTTCAGTAAGATTGTAGGACATGCTTTTTTTAATTATACAATGATCAACTTTTTTCTGTGTATTATCCATAAAAATTGGAAAAATAAAAGTACCATGTAGTATTGGGTAGGAAAATAAAACCCTTGGGGCTTAGACAAACTATCTGCAAGTCTGAATGTCCTCCTACCCCAGCCTGTCCCTAATTCCTGTGCTGAAATCCTGACTCCACTGTGGTGGCTTGAAGAGATTGGAGCCTTCGGTGTGTTATCAGGTTCTAAGGATGGAGCCTCCATGAATGGTACTGCTGCTCACATAACCCTCCCCCCATCATGTGAAGATGCAAGTAGAAGGTATGTCTATGAACCAGGAAGTGAGCTTCCATAGGACACTGAATTAGTGGCATCTTGAGCTTGAGTTTCTTAGCATTTGAAAGTACGATACAAAAACTTGTTCTTTATAAGTTATTCAGTTTGTAGCTGAATGGACTGGGATATTGCATAAGCCCTGTGTACAGAAATTTACAGAGAGAGAAACTTAGACAAAATTAAAGTTATCAGTAAATGAGGAAATTTATTTTGACTAGCATTCAATATTAAGATGTCATTTCTCTCTGTTGATTTACTGATTGTATGCAATTCTAATCAAAATACTGTAATGATTTTTTGGGGCGTATTCTCATAAAGATTTTAAAATTTCTGTGTCAATTCTAAGAGCTTCACTGTCTAATATGGAAACTGTTTGCCACACACAACTGTTTAAAATTAAATTAAAATTCCTTAAATTTAAAAATCCAGCTTCTCAGTTATGCTAGCCTAATTCAAATCCTGTTAACCCTGTGTGGCAAATGGATATTGGATGGACAGTGCAGGTACAGAATATTTTTATCACCTCAAAAGTTTCTATTTTGGGGTGCTGAAGAGTAATTATATCAATTTTGGAAAATCAGAGTGAAAGTGAAGCACTTATACAACACGATTCCAAGACTAAGCAGCCTTCAGGACCGTGATATCCACACAACAATGGTCACGAATCACACTGTATTAGAACAGTGAGTCTAAAAGTCAGTCTGCATATATGTAATCAGTTGATTTTCAAAAAAACTGTCAGCGCTGTTCAGTGGACAAAGTCTTTTTTAATAAATGGTTCTGGAAGAACCAGATGTCTATATAGAAAAAATACTTTGTGATTTACACACAAAAAATACCTTAAATGGATCCTAGAGCTAAATGTTAAAAGTAAAGCCATAAACATAAAATAAATGTGACATTAGGGTAAGCAAAAATTTCTTAGGGCACAAAACCTCAATATAAGAACAAAATGACTTGGTGTATCAAAAAGCTGTATTTTTTTAGGAACACCATTAAGAACATGAAAGGAAATCCGAGGGTTAGGAGAAGGTTCTATTAAGCATAAAAACACTTGCATTTAGGATGTATAAAGAATTTTTACAACTCAGTAATAGTAAGAAAAAAATGTACACAATATTTGAATGGCTACTTTATTAATGATAAAGAAACACATGAAAGGTGAGCAACATTGTACTCATCGGGGAAATACAAAGAAAAACCAGAGTCAGGTATGATTAGATGCCTGCTAGAAGAGTGAGGAAAAAAGACAGCATCAAATGTTGGTGATATGGTGAATTTGTAAGATCACACAAGTCTAGTGGGAAGTCTAGTGGGAAGAATATTAATCTGAGTAAAGGAAGCCAGCAATGATAGTATGACGTAGGAACTGGAAGCCAAACCTGTACTTCTGGCCAGACAGCTACATGTAGTCCTCACCCTGAATCCAGATTTTATAGCCAGCTTTGTCCACTGTCTGCTGTTTCTTCACAGTCGCTGTCCAGGGCTGTCCTCTCTCTGCTCTGTGTCTGAGCATTTGCCGTAGCCCTGGGGGTCTCAAAAGTTGCTGTGGCTGCTGCGAGGCGTGGGCTCCTGTAAGCACCCTTTGACCAAGCTTCCTGCGATGTGGGTGACACTCAGGCAGTGCCAACAGTGCAGTGGCAGCGTGGCGAAAGGCCTGAGACAGTCATTCCTGCGGAATGGAGCTCAGTGTCCGAACGCTTGGTCATGTGTCCACGACCAGAGCTTCTTTGTTAACAGATGGTCATTTCTTCAAAGGCAGCTCGGCCAGGCACCCAAGGACCAGGACACATGCCTGGGGGTGGAGTAGTGACTGGTGACAAACATGAGCTTCTCATTATGCTCCGATGGTTCATAGTCTGTGAAGTGGTGGCCCTTATTTGTATCTGTAAATGGCAAGGGTGTCGATAATATGAAATGGGATCAAAGTACGCCTTGAGTGATTAAATGAAAAATATTTATCACGGTAACAGACACGCTGCCCTTAACCGCCCTCACAGTACTCTCGGTCAGTTTGAACACAGTGGTCTCATTTTTGCCTCTTCCTAAAGCATCTCTGGATATCCCCATTCCTGAGTGTGTAGAGGAGGCGTGATAAAAAAAATCCAGTGAATGCTGTTGCCATGCACGGTCTGTCAGAAAGGCAGCTCATAAAAACACTGTGGTGGACCCTCATCTACCTTATTCACTGGATCCGGCCCCAGTGACTCCGGGCTTTTCCTCAAAGTGATCACACAAGGCAATTGTTTTAATAGATTCAGAACGCTGAGGCAGCCAAGGCCCCACAACCAATGACACGCCTGAAAGGGGACTTCCAGAACTGCTCCAGAAAGTGGTGAGAATGACTGGGTAAGTGTGCTTGAAGCACATGGGTGTTGGTAGGGGAATTCATCGCAGTGTGACTTTTCCTGTCATAGATTTTTACAATCTAAACACTCACTCTGTTTGCTGACCGCACTTCATGTGTCTGTGCTTGTTTTATATTTAGACTCACACATTTCATACACGCAGGAAATTGTGGCTTGGGGAAGACTTTGCCCTCTTGTATCGGTTCTAAAACAGCACAACTTAGGTTGTGTGAACTGCTCCTCATCCTGTGATGCTGATGTTCTGGTGAGTTGAGTAGCATTTCCTGGCAAAGGACAAATATGTGAAGTAACCAGACCAATGTCACCCCCTGTGTCTGGGATAGAGCTTTACTGCCCATCATTAAAATTCATCACTTAGCAGGCAGGTTTGGCCCCCTGGGAGCTGAGCATTTCACAGGACACAGGCAAGATGACACCAGAGATGACGCCCTGGGCTCCGCCGTTTCAGGAGCATGCACCGTGCAGAGCATGAGAAGTGATTTCTCCTAAGGACAACCCTTAACTTAGGCAATGCGTCCTAAAGATGTCTTACAAGGGCAATCAAGATTTAGCCGGGGGGCTGAGTGGGAGGGAGTTATAATGTACAAGGTGAGTCTTCGGAGACTCTGAAAAACCCATTAACAGTGAAGTTATTAATGTCTTTTTTTAAAAATGCAGCTATAGTGCAGAGGCGGACCCCAAAGAACAGTCTATGTTATAGAACATTTTGCAGAAATCCATTTTAAAAATAGGAGAATACTATAAATGTAGACTTGCAGTGGGAATGAGTACATGCCTGGCCTCTTGGGACCACTGTGGATTTTCTAAAGAATAAAGAGAAATTCTTCTCTTAACCTTCACTGTGAGCTGAAGAAGTAGAACAAAATCCTCCACTGTAAAATTTGATTATCTTCTTTTACTCCGATTTAATTTTCTTTTTTCTCTTGTCCTTTCCCTTAACCAATCCTAACCTTTGCAAGTCTCTGTTAACTTGAATATAGCTTTAAAAATATCAAATTATTAAAATTTCATTAGGTGTGCCTGTGATATGTAGTGAAGTGTCTTTCTCCCAGAATGTAAGAATCACTCACGTCCTATAAATAAGGTCCCTCTCTGGCCTGTTATCAGAAAGGGAAACAATGAGGCACTGCTTTTTCCTCATAGAGGCTGACAGGTTTACATTGGTATCCATTAGACTAAGAGCTCTTTATGAACGGAGGCTGGGGCTTACTTCTCTTTCTATCCTGAGCTCATAACACAGACCTGGTACACAGTAGTGGTCAATAAATGCTGTCAGGTGAGTAAACTCGACGTCCATCAAGGCTCTAGTTCAACTACTAGCTAAAGACTTCCTCTCATGGCCAGAATCTTGGTCAGTTTCTTGGTCTACAGAGATAAGCTGGGCGTGAGTCTCTGCAATGTTCTCAGGGTCTGGTGGTCCTAAGAGGGTGAGAAACCATTTCTGCAGCTTTGGTCAGGGACACAGAGGTACTTGTGGCAGGAGTTGTCTCAGTAGGCAGGGAGGAGAGGCATCCCAGGAGGACCCTGGGCCGATGGCCAGGAAGCCAAGGCTGCAGTCCCAGCAGGAGACACCTGTCTTGTCAACGTTCCTCATGGCATGGCGGAAAGAAAGCCAGCAGATTTTAACGCTGGCGCCTGGGAATGTGTGTGGGTCTCAGGGCAGGGGCTGAATATCCTCAGATCCTGAACCCTGACCCTGACACACGGCATGTTCTGATGCATGCTTCAGGGTCACCAGCTCATCTGTGTGAGGGGGCGGGCCCAGCATGCCTGCCCCCTTGTCAGAAGGAAAGTGGTTAGCTGAGTCTTCTCTGCGGCCTCAAAGCTGTTCACTTGTTAGATGGCCGTGATGGACTATGTAGTCATTTTGGCTTTCAGTTCTAGCACTATAGCAATTCCTTATTTGCTCTTCTTTTAAAATCCACTTTTATCTTTCCTTTACATTTTATCTTTATTATTAGTGGGTCTATTTGTCTTACACTACAATTGTCATTTTTCCCTTTTTCTTTTCTTTTCTTTTCTTTTCTTTTCTTTTCTTTTCTTTTCTTTTCTCTTTTCTTTTCCTTCTCTCTCTCTCTCTCTCTCTCTCTCTCTCTCTCTCTCTCTCTCTTAGACATAGGGAAAAAAAGAAAGGAAAGAAGTTTCGGTTACAACTGAATTTAAAACAGATACGGGAGAGATTATTTTTAATAGTTTGAGCTCTGCTGGAGAATTTAAAGAAGGTATTTTTGACTCCATTGAATTTTAAACCTTATTAAGCTGGGTTTTAACCTTTCACTGCGAATCTGATAAAAGCCATTTCCACCCTCGCTCACCCTCCACAATTTTGCATCTAGCGACAGGAAACCATCTCTCTCCTGCAGCCGTCTCAGGGACCACAGGTTAAGAAGCCACCACAGAGCCAGGAATCATATGTAGGCCAGAGAGCCAAGGCTTTCCATGCAATATCGAATTCATGTGAGACACCAACCACTTTTGCTTTTCTCGTGCTTTTCCTAACTCCCAGGAAACTCCAGCCCTCACTTGGGAGGCAAGTGGTTGGCTGTCAAGGGGCCGGGGGAACAGGAACTGCACATGTGGGGTCCCCTGGAGAAGGGCCCTGGCCCTTGCCTCAGCCCACTCAGCTGGAAACAGCATCCTGCAGATCTGGGGCTGCAGGAGAAATGAAAACCAGGTTGCTGGGCTGCCAGACAGGATTGCAATATAGTAATAAAACTCGGCCGGAAGTGCAGCCGTGGGTAGGTCTCCACCGTTTCACTTCATGAGCTCTTGCTGTGTGTTTTATAGGATGATAAGCCAGAAATCTCAACTTCCATCTACTGCGTGGAAGAGCTAGACGGGGGAGGGGTGTTTGTTGTCTTTGGTACAGCAATTATTTCTCCTGCAGCAGTGAGTACTCTGGTGGGTGAAGACTGCAACCTGTGGATTTAGATAAGGAGGACTGAGAAGCAGTCTCATGTGGAGCCACACAGTATGAGGAAGGTGTAATTGTGTGTGTGTGTGTGTGTGTGTGTGTGTGTGTGCATGTGTGCATGTGTGTGTGTGTCTTCCTGGTGAGGCTCTTGTGTGTCTTCAGTTTTAAGTAGTCAACTGAAAATGACAACTGAAGGCATTAAAATAGCACCTAACGTTACTCAAACACTTGCTCATTAGGATGACTTTGATGAGAAAAAATTCCTTTCTTAAGAAGGGATCATTTTGCAGCTGTGAACATGCCATGTCTTGGGGTTAATTTGCACAGGGAAACAAAAGCATTTCTATTGACGGGACATCCTTGCCACTGCTACCTCTCATGAGATCTTCCTCAATGGCCTCACAGTGCTAGGATTAAGAAGGCATTCATTTCCATTTGTCACCTAGGGAATGGTAGGATTTGCATTCACCCTTCAATGTTTTACTTTTTCATTTTTAAATGAAGCAAGAGTCATCACATGCAAACTTGTAAGAAGTGACCTGCAAAGGCCAATGTGTTTTCTTGCTTTTTGGGGAATGGAGTGGACGTTGGGTTGTGATGACTTGGATTCTGGGCCACGGAGGAATTGAAGTGGGTTCTCTGAGGCTTCCTGCTGGTCCATCTGTAAATCTGAGCTGAGAAAACATTAATTCAGTTGAGCGAAGATTTTTGTCTTGGCAAATCTTCTTCAATCTCAAATCTTCCATATCTTTGGTATGAGTAGTGCCATCCTGCCACTTGTAGGAACCACAGTTAGGGGAAAATAATGTTGTTATAGCCGCTCCTGCTCTTTCTATATTCCCCGGAGAGCTTTTGGAAGTATGCTGCCTTTGGCTGATGTCGGCATGTGCATTAGTTTTCCCTTTCATGCTACAGCAAATCTACATAAACTCATTGGTCCCAGGTAGCAAACAGATCCAGACTGAGGCAGACAGACACTTTGTTAGAGAGGATTATGGCGAGGGGGGTGAGGGAGTTGCTGTGACTCTGAGGTCTGTAGGGATCTCAGAGGTCAGGAAGCAAAGGTTTTCCCCTCACAAGGAAGAGTAAGGAGGCTGGGTGGAACCAGGTGAGTGAAATGGGATGAAGAGCAGAGGAGAACCTGACAGGGTGATCCATCAGAAAAATTTTACCCCGGGGTCACCCTGCCCTTGGGAAGGACATTAAAGAGGGACATGTGTTGGCTTTGGTTGTGAGAAGGCCAAAGTGGAGGAGGTTAGGGAAAAGAGAGGCTTAGCTGAAGTTTAGTTCAGCAGTCAAGGTGGGTAAAATAGCTCAGGTAATTATTTACACAGTGCAGAATGGGAATTTGGGGAGTCTGAGCCCAGCCTTAATGTAGGTAGACAAGTGGGCACCCCAGAGTCTCATGTAAGTCACATGAGTGAGGGTGATTCTTTTCACTTTTTTTTTTTTTGGTATCCAAGACTGAACTCATGACTTCATGCTTGCCAGGCAGGTGCTTATGCCACTGAGCTAAATCCCCAGGCCAGGGTGATTCTTTTCAGCAAATCTTTTTCCAGAGCACAGAACTGTGGAAAGTTTTCCTAACATGAGCTTAGTTCCAGAATCACAAATCTCAGGCAAATTTGACATTATCAGTGGCTTAAAATATACAAATTTGTAATCTCATGGCTCTGGAGGATAGAAACCCAAAATGCGTACTCCTGGGTGAAAAATCAAGGCATGGCTGGGCTCCCTCCTGAAGGTTTTGTGTGAGTTACAGTTTCCAGAGGCAGCTGAATACCTGAGCTTCTGATCCCTTGCAACCTTCCAAGCCAGAGGTGGCTTTTGGTGTCTTTCTCATTGCATCACACTGACGTGGTCTCTTCTGCTAAATTCTTTTGCGTTTACATACCCTGGGGATTATATTAGTACAACTGTGTTACCTAAGATTAAGCAAACTGCATTCCACCTGCAACCTTAATTCCCTGTTGCCGCTTGATCTAACTCACAGGTTCTGGGTTTCTATTCTGCATCCCATTGGAGATATCTTGCGCAGTTCCCTCAAGGCGTTGTTATGGTTTGTATCTAGTGTCCCTCTAGAGCCTCATGTTTCTGTGGGGGACGTTTGGAAGGTGATTGGATTATGGGGGTGGTATATTAAACTTGTTCTTAGGTGGGAATTTCTGATTGGAAGAGAGTTCACAGGGGAGTTGACCCAAAAGGATGTATCTCCTTCTCTGGTTCTCTCCTTCTGTTTCCCAGCTACCATGACATGAACAGGTTTCTCTGCCGTGGACTTGTGCCATGTTGCTTCTTCCATGCCTACCACAAAGCAAAACAGGAGCCAACAGATACCTCATCTTTAAATTTCAGGTATTGGGTATTTTATCTCAGCTACAAGAAAAACGACTAAGACAAATGCCCAAGGAGCTATCTTGCCTAATTCTGCTATTTTAGTACTGAAAGTTTTCCAATTCAAGGCAGCAATGCTCAAACTTTATCGTCATAGGTCCTATCTGTAATTTTGAAGACCCCAAGGAATTTTCATTTATTTGGGTTATATCTATTGACTTTTATTGCTGGAGGAATTAAAATTAATAAAATATAATTGATTAATTCATTTAATCTTTTGCAATAAACTCATATATCAATGCAGTATTTTTTATTAAAAACAATCATATCTACTAAAACAAAATTTTAGAGAGAAAATTGGCATTGCTTTGTGTTTTTAAAATTCCTTCTTTGTCTGATTTTGTGAAGAAGCTCGATCTCATTGATTCTGTCTTCAATTTGTTGCAATACACCGCTTTGGTTGAGGTAAATGAAGGATACCCATGGCTAAACAAATACGTAGTTGGGATATGAGTTATACTTCTTTGATGGCTCATCAAAATTTGACAAGTGGGACAAGTGTCATTTTTTTAAAGGTTAATTGCAGTGTGCAATCTGGAAACATCAGTGAGCTTTTTGTGATGTGTTTATATAAGATCGAATGGCCTTGCACTTGGAGTAGCACATTCATTCACCAGTGCATTACTGATACTATTCACTGTCAATCTGTAATGCATTGGTTCACAGAATTACCAAGATCTTCCAATTGTTGGCACATTTTTTAGGACATCACTATTAATTTCATCACGAAAACCTGTACGTGTTGGAAAGCTCCCAGTGGTGATACAAGTTTTCTAAATTTCCATTTTTATTTGGAAAGGTCAGGTTTTATCATCAGCAACAAATTTGCCTTTCCGCGTTGACATTTGTATGATGTTGCAAAGCAGTGGGGAGAGAAGCAAAGGCTGCCTTTGGCCACCTGGAGGTGATGAGAGCAGCCTGCCCTGAGAGTCCTCGAAATCTCCTCTGCCATACGCTCACAGTCACAGCAGAGGAGCCAACACCAACCACTTCCACTGAATTAGGTCCATGATGAGGCAGAAAGGATTCATTCTACTAACTCTCAACCTCTCGTACATCTGCAAATTATTCTATGCGGAGAAATGGTGGTTAGGTATACGGTGCTTCTGCTACACACCAAAGGACAAGGATTATCTCCAAAAAAAGACCTCATTCTAGTCCTTGAGGTGTGAGCCGAACTGCCACTTTTTTTTTTTTTACATGAAATAATTTTTATTTGAAAAAACGGTGAAAAGACAAACCTGGCTTTCGAGCCTGAGCATTTGGAATCTATTTTGAAAATGAGCTAAACAAGCCAATCATGTCAAGGAAAACAGCAAAAACTGAAACAGCAGACAGCTGGCTGTGTGGCTATGTAAACAGTTTAGGCCTCATGGTTGAGGAAAGTTCCTGGGAATGTTCAGGGTGGCTACAGACCCTGCTCTGAGGACTCCTGACACAAGTGTCATTTGTCATACGTTTTATTACGTTTACTAGTTTTGCGTTTTTAGTCAGTACCTGTTTTCACCACATAGTGACTATACTGATCGTGGGGAGTTGGCTTATGTACATAACAAATCTCATTGCTTTTTTGGTTCCTTTTACCTCTCCTCCCTTCCCCATCTCTTGGTCCACTTCCAATTTGGAACAGGTCCCAATACTTCCTATTATCTAAGTTTTACTTTGATCCTTATTTTTATTTTGGTTTTCTCATGTAAGAGAAACCATGCAGTGTTCAAGCTGGTGTGTCTAATGATTTCAATTAACATTATGGTCTCAAGGTGACTCCAAGTACCAAGGAAGGGCTCAAGTCTATCCTTCTTAATGACAGACTAGTACTCCATCGTTTGTAAATGCCACATTGTCTTTATGCATTTATCTGTTCATCGGCATATAGGCCATTTCTGAGACTTCGCTCTTATGAATTGTGCTGCTATAAATATGGGTATGCATGTGTCACAGTAATATGACATCTTTAGATCTTTTGGGAAGATATCTGAAGAGAAATAGATAGCTCAAATGGAATTTCTTGTGTTAGTTTTTTGTTGTTGTTGTTTATTTTTAGGATTCACCATATTGATTTCCATTGTGTTTGTACTACTTTATATTTCTACCACCAACAGTATAGAAGAGTTCCTTTCCCCCTACAACCTTGGCAGCATTTGTTATTATTTGAATTTTCAATGAAAATTGAATTCCCAATTTTTTTCTGGAATAACATGGAGTATCAGTGCTTTTTTAATTTGCATTTTTCTAATAGCCAGTGATGTTGAACAGTTTTTCATGTGTATATTGGACATTTGTACTTATTAGTCCAATAAGTATTCATTTCAGTTGCCAGTTTTAACTGGGTCTTTTATTTGGGAATCTAATTTTAAAGATGTCAGTCTTCTGTCCAAGGAATAACTGGCAAAGTATTTTTCCCATTCTACAGCTTGTCTGTTCTCTGTTTTTTTTTTCTTTCTATGCAGAAGCCTTTTAGTTTGATATGATCCCATTTGTGGCTTCTTCATACTATTTCTTGTACCATTGGAATTATGTTCAGAAAGTCTTTGCCTACACATATGTCTTCAAGAGTTCTACCTATTTCATCTTCCAACAGAGTATTTCTTTTCTAAAATTTAGATATTGGATTCATTTTTATTTTAATTGTGTACATGGTGAGATATATGGGTCTTGAAACAATCTGTTGCCTGTAGATGGCTGATCTTCTAAACACCATTTATTTAAGAGGCCTCCTCTGCTCCAGTGTGTGTTTTTGGCCCCTTTGTCAAAGATCAAACAGCTGATAGACCTGGGGACTATTTGCTTGTCCTCTGTTCTGTTCCATTGACCCACATATCTGGTTTTGTGTCACTATTATGCTGTTGCTCTAACTTTAGCTTTGTAAGATAACTTCTAAGCCAGGATTGTGATGCTGCCTGCTTGTATCTTGCTACTCAGGATTGCTTTTTCTATTCTTGTCTCTTCTTGTTTGTTTCAGATTGTTGTCTCTAGATCTGTGTAGAATGCTATATTTATTTTGACTTGTATTATTTTAATATATATATGATCATTTTGACCACCTGAGTTCTACTTAAACAGAGAATATATTTTCAGTTTTTGATGTCCTCTTCAATTTCTTTTTTCAGGATGCTGAACTTATTGTAGAAGTCTTTCATGTCCTTGGTTAGGTATATACCTGAGTATTTAGTTTTTCTTTAGACTATTGTGAGTAGAATTTTTTCCCTAATTTATTTCTTAGTCAGCTCATAACTGGTTTACAGGAACACTTGATTTTTGTGTGTTGATTTTGTATCCTGCTATAATGCTGAATTTGGCTATTAATTGTGGGAGTCTTTTGGTGGACTTTTTGAGTCTACATGTCACTACAAATATTGATAATTTTACCTTGTGCTTTCCTGTATTTATTCTTTTTATTTATTTCTCTTGCCTGATTGCTTTGGCTAATATTTTAAGGTCTATGGTGTACAGGAGTGGGGACAGTGAACATCTTTATCTTACTCTTAATTTTAGAGGGAAAGTTTTTGATTTTTCTCTGTTCAATATGATGTTGATGGTGGGTTTGTCAGAAATGACTTTTATGAGCTAAAATGCCTTTCTGTGTCTCTTTTTCTTAGGAATTTTATTATAAATGAATGTTGGATTTTATTATGAGTGGTTGCCCAACAAATTTTCTGCATCTATTGAGATTATCATGTGATTTTCATCCTTATTTCTTTTTATCTGATAGATTATAATTATTGATTTGCATGTGTTGAGGCATCCTTATATCCTGGTACAAAGCCTACTTGGTTTTGATGTATGTATGATCTTTCAATGACTTGTTTCAATCTATTTACAAACATCTTGTTGGGAAAGTTTGCATCTATCTTTTGCCCTGTAGTTCTTTTGTCTGGTTTTGAGTCAGGATAATACTGGCTTCCAGAAATGATTTTGGTAGAACTCCTTCCCCTTGGATTTCTTTAAAGAGTTTGAGGAGTATTGGCATTAGATCCTTCCTGAAGTTGTAGAATTTGACAGTGAATCCATCAGGACCTAGGTTTTTCTTAATTATAAGGTTATTTATTATAGCTTCAATTTCATTATCTGTTATTACATTTTTTATTTTTAAAAATCTACTTTGTTCAGTTTTGGTGGCTCATGAGTATCTAGGAATCTATCCATTTCTCCTGAATTCTTTAATTTATTGGCATAGTTGTGCAGTAGTTGCTAATAATCTTCTGGATTTTGGCATCATCTGTATTGATTCCACTTATTTTTTCATTTCTAGTTTCATTGATTTGAATCTTCTTTCCTTTTGTGGTAAGATTAACTAAAAGTTTGTCTGATTTGTTTATTTTTTCAAAGAATCAGCTCTTTACTTCATTGATTCCTTGTATTTTCTTAGTCTCCATTTGATTGTTTTGTGTTCTGATATTTATATTTTTCTTCCTTGTATAGCTTCTGGTTTGTTTTATTCTTGTTTTTCTAGGAACTTGAGGTACACCATTCAGTTATTTATTTGGGTTTGTTCTCTTTTTCTGATGTGGACACTCACAGCTATATACTTCCATTTTAGGACTGCTTTCAATTGTGTCTGATGAGCTCTGGTGTGTTATAATGGCACTGTGGTTTAATTCTAGGAATTGATCATTCAAGAGGGTATTGTTCAATTTCCATGAATTTGCATACTTTCTGAGGTTTCTTTTTCCATTGATTTTTAGTTTTATTGCACTATGATCTGATGATATTAGTGATATGCATTTTATTCTTTTGCATTTATTTAAGCGTACTTCATTGTGCAGTTATGTTATGTATTTTGGAGAAAGTTCCATGTGCTGCTGGGCAGAATGTGTATTTTGTTGCTGTTGTTGTTGGAACATTTTGTAGATATATATTTAGTTCATTGGTTTGGTTTAACTCTCATATTTCATTGCTCATTTTTTTTGTCTACTTCATCTAGTTGTAATAGTGGGGTATTGAGGTTCCCCTATATAATTACGTTGATATTTATCTGATCCTTTTTATATCCTGTTGTGTTTTTTAAGAAGTTGGGTGCACCATTGTTCAGTGAATGTATGTTTATAATTCTTTATAGCTTCCTGTTCAGTTTTTCCCTTAACAAATACTTTAAGGCCCCCCGGCCTGCTGTCCACTATGGGACACAGGACCATCAGCAGCATGCAAGCCCAGAACCCTGGGCCTGCCCTTTCCATGCCCCCATCATCCTGCCATCTGCCATGGGACAAAGGAGCATCAGCAGTATGCAAGGCCAGACCCCTGGGCCCACCCCTTCTGCTTCTCCACTGTCCTGCCATCTGCAGCAGGATACAGGACCATCAGCAGACTTCAGTCCTGTTGCATGATCTCACAATATCCTGTATACATGAAACACATCTGACTCAAAAGAAAACATAGATTAAAAGTCAAAGGATGGAAAACAGTATTCCATGCAACAGGAACCCAGAAAAAAGCAGGGGTAACTATTTTATTTGCAGACAATGTGAACTTAAACTAAAACGATTAAAAGAGATAAAGAAGGTCACTACATACTTATTAGTGGAAAAATTCAAGAGGAGGAACTAACAATTATAAATATATATGTATCAAATACAGAAGCACCAAACTATATAAGACAAATACTAATGGACATGAAAAACCAAATACAAAAGAACACAATTATAACAGGGGACCTTAATACAGCATTATCACAAAGAGATACATCAAATAGACAAAAAGTCAGCAAAGAAATAATAGAACTGAATCATACCTGTGAGCAAATGGACTTAGTAGATGTTTACAGAGTGTTCCACCCAACCAGATTGGAGCATACATTCTTCTCAGCTGTGCATGGGACATTCTCCAAAATAGACCATATAATAACCCATAAAACATTCTTAAGTAAATGTAAAGGGATTGAAATTATCCCATGCATATTATCTGACCATAGCACACTGAAATTGGAAATTAATGGCAAAAGAAGTTGCAAAACCTGCATAAATACATGGAAATTAAACAACCTTCTGAACAACCAGTGGGTTACAGATTAAATTAAAGAAGAAATTAAAAAAATACTTACAACTCAATGAAAATATGGAAACAACATACCGTAATCTGTGGGATGCAATGAAAGTGGTCTTGAGGGAAATATATAGCAATAAATTGTCATATCAAGAAAACAGAATGAGCACAAATAAACAACCTAATGCTACATTTCAAGCTTCTACAAAAAGAAGAACAAGTTAAACCCAAAGATCATAGAAGAGAGGAAATTGTAAAGATTAGAGCAGAAATTAATGCAATTGAAACTGATAAAAACTACAAAGAACTTTAATGAATCAAAAAGCTGTTTTTTTGAGAGAATAAACAAAATTGATAAACTTCTGGCTAACCTTGTCAAGAAAAAGAAAGAAAAAACCCAATTTCATGCAATAAGGACTGTAAAAGAGGAAATTACTACCGATCCCATGGAAATTCAAAAGATCGTGAATATCTACCTTGAAAACTTCTACTCACATAGGGTGGAAAACATAGAGGAAATGGACAGATTTCTAGAAACATATGAACTACCAAAGTTCAATCAAGAAGACATAACAATTTTGAACAACCCAGTATCAGCTATTGAAATTGAAAATGTAATTAAAAACTTACCAACAAAGAAAAGCCCAGGCCCTAATGGATTCATGGCTGAATTCTACAAGAAATTTAGAGATCTGATGCCAATACTCCTTAAACTCTTCAATAAAATTGAAAGGGAAGCAATCCTCCCTAAAGAATTCCTGGAGGCAAGTATTACTCTGATACCAAAACCAGAGAAAGACCCAACCAAAAAGGAGAACTATATACCATTCTCACTAAAGAACATTGATGCAAAGATTCTCAATAAAATATTTGTAAGTAGAATGCAACAAGTCATCAAGAAGAATATACATCATGACCAAGTGGGATTCATTCCAAGAATGCAAGGATGCTTTAGCATATGCAAATCAATAAATATAATACACCACATCAACAGAGCCAAAAACAAAAACCACATGGTCATGTCAATAGATGCAGGAAAAGCTTTCGATAAAGTCAACATTTGTTCATGTTAGAAACCTTTCAGAAACTCAGAATACACAGTATCTACCTCATTCTCATAAAGGTCAAGTATTACAAACTAACAGCCGATGTTATACTAAATGGACAAAATCTGGAACAAGGCAAGGATTTCCCCTATCATCACTCCTATTCAATATAGTTCTGGAAATATTAGCCAGAGCAATCACCACGAGAGAGAGAAATAAAAGAAATAAAGATAGGAAAGGAAGAAGTTAAATTATCACTATTTTCAGGCCCAAGAAGATGCAAAGAAATCCATTAAAAGACTATTAAAGATAATAAACAAGTTCAGCAATGTAGCTAGATACAAAGTCAATGCTCAAAAATCAATAGCATTCATGTACACAAACAAAAACTCACTGAGAGAGAAATTATAGAAATATAGCCTTTCATAATAAGCATCTAAAAAAATGAGATACTTAGGAATCCACCTAACCAAGAATGTAAAATACCTATATGCTGAAAATTACACTATGCTAAAAACGGAGATTGAAGAGGATATTAGAAAATGGAAGGATATTCTTTGCTCTTGGCTAGGAAGAACCAACATTGTGAAAATGGCCATACTCTCAAAACTGTTACACAGATTTAATGCAATCCCAATCAAAATACCATTGACATACCTCACAAATCTAGAGAATACACTCCTAAAATTCATTTGGAAACAGAAAAAACCTAGAATAGCAAAGGCAATTCTGGGCAATAAAGACAAGGCAGGAGGCATCTCAATTCCTGACTTGAAACTGTGCTGCAAAGCTACAGTGATAAAATCAGCATGGTACTGGCAAAGAAATAGACCTGTGTGAGGAGCAATGGAACAAATTAGAAGATACAAGTATAGGTACAAAGACACTCAGCCACCTGATATTTGACAAAGGGTATAAATATGTTCACTGGAAGAAGGATAGTGTCTGTAATAAATGGTATTGGAAAATTTGGCCCTCCACATGCCAAAGACTGAAACTAGCCCCATGCCTATCACCATACACTAATCTAAAATCAAAATGGATCAAAGATCTAAATATTAAAACAGAAACAGTAAATCTACTGGAAGATAAGTTAGGTAGAAGTTTTTTTTTTTTTTTACTATGAACGGGAGTAGGCTTGCTTTCTCTTACTTTTCTTTGAGTGTTTAATTTAGGTGGAGTTGTATAGGAAGGAAAATTTTGCCATTGGGTTCCATTTAAAACAGCACAGTAACTCTATACTAAAAAAGCCAGATAGTTACAAGGCCTCTTGAACTTCTTACAGGAAGCCCATTGAATCACTTCATTTTTGGGATCCAGCCTGGATTTCTTGTAAGCATATTGTCTGTAATAAGAAAACAAAGCAAAACAAAACAGAAACTACTTTTGGGATATTTAGCCTAAATTGATCACCTCTGGGTTATAATGCTTCTTTGATAGTCAGAAATTAAGTAATGCTAATATATTTTTTTGCAACATTTCATATGAGAATCAAGAGGCATTTGTTTGGAGATTACTTTCTAGATTGAGGAAGACTTTTCAATACACTCTCTTTGAAAATGTTGCTATAGATACTCTTTTTTTAAATTTTTATTTGAAAGAGAATAAAACAAAAGAGGGCAGTACAGAGCAGATCAGAACAGGACAACATAGGCAACACAGTACTTTACATTAAGACAACTGGACATCAACAGTAGCTAACACCATATCTCTTACTCTGCTATAGTTGAGCATAGTTTCAAATACAATAATATCCAACATAACACAATAGTATAAAGCCATGCATAGAGTGAAAGAATTACAGGGCTTTCTGAACTGAATAACAGAAAATGATCAATGGGTACTATAATATCTCATTTTCAATAAAAAAATTTTTGTTTAAACTATCACACATATTCAAATTCCAATAAGACACAATGTGATAGATAGAACCAATGGTAGTAGAACAAAAGAAGCATGGTAGGACTTCTAAGAAGGATGATATTAAATCAGCAATAGCTGTCATAATTGTTTGTTTTCTTCAAAACAGCTGTTCACGTCATCACGCATGATAGAGTCAAACAAAACAGGATAAAACCATTCCAACTGATGATTGAAAACTTTGAAAGATTTCAAAGCTATAAGATGGGGACTCATGCTTACCATAAAGTCTTATATACTCTTATCAAATCTCATACTAGGGAGACTATATGGTATTTACCCTTCTGAGTTTGGTTTATTTTGCTTAAGAGAATGGTCTCAAGTCGTGTCCATTTATTTATAAATATCTCGATGTGATCATTCTTTATAGCTGAGTAGTACTCCATTGTATAAAAATGCCACAACTTTTTTATCCATTCCTCAGTTGATGGGCACTTAGGTTGTTTCCAAGATCTGGCTATTACAA
>PVJX010025261.1:0-27121 GCA_004027295.1 Dolichotis patagonum | reverse complement strand
AGAGAGAGAGAGAGAGAGAGAGACCTTCTTCCTGCCATTACATCACATCCTGGCTCCACCCCTAGGTGGGTGTAGCACTGACACCCCCAATCCAAGCGCTAGACAATGAACCAATCACAAATGCATAATGAAAAAGCATGAGGCTTGGGGGCCACTGACATAAACCATGACAGGAGGCGAAGGAAGGTAGGGGAGGAGGAGAGAAGGGAGGAAGCTCTGGTGTCTTCTCAAAGGTAAGTGTAGACTATCAGGCCTTCTATGTGCTCCTTGTAGTGTAGCATAGTTGAAAGGTTATGAATGTCTCTTTCAGGCTTTTAACTCCTATCAGCTCCTTGTTTCAGAAAGGTGGTGTGATAGCATGAAAAGATCCCCACTGGATTTTTGCCTCAAAAGTCCTGGGTGTGAGTTCTGGATCAATTAGTCTTGGCTCTTTCTCATGGATTAAATGGAGATGATCTTTATCCCAGCTGCTTTTCCCATGTAGTTCCAGGTGACAAATGAGATGGCTTATCTGTGCCAGTCTTTTGCAAACCAGAGAGAGCTGTTCTATGGTAACACATGCTATGGGCCATGTTATGTCCCCTGAATTCCCATGCTGAAATCCTAGCTGAACGGACTGCTGAATATGGCTGTATTTGGAGATGAGGTATTAGAGTTATAAGGTTTAAATAAGGTTATTTGAGTGGGCTATGGATCAGTGGGCGTGGTGTCCTCATAGAATAAGTAAAGTTGACACAGAAACATGGACACACATGAGGAAAGATGGCAAGAAGAAACAGGAAGGAGACAGGCCTCTACAGGCCACAGAGAGGGCTCAGAAAATTCCAACCATGTGGATGCCTTTGTTCATCCAGACTCCAAAATTGTGAGATAAATTAGAGCATACACTTCTGTTGCTTAAGCCATCCAGTCTGTGCAAACTAATACGAAGCATTTTTGCACTGTGATTACTGTATATGCAGTGTTTGGGAGCCAAAGAACCCACGTGGTATGTGGCACTTGCCCACAAAGTATTTCTGGAAATGAACAAATACATATGAAAAATAAAGTGACGTATAAATGAGTGCCCACATTGGTAAAGATGACAGTTGGGGCCATAAACATGTAAGAACCATCCCTTCCTGGAGGCCACATTCTGTCTTGATCTGGCCTGAACTGACTTTCCTGCATTTCACTTGCTTGCTCTGGGTTTGTAGATGTGCTCTCTGCACCTGCCTGTCCGAGCTCATCTGCCTGTCCAAGGTGTGTGGTCTACACCTCCCTGTCTGTCTCTGTGGCCACCTCCTCCTTGAAGTCCTCCTTGGTTGCCCAGGAGCAAGCTCTCATCTGGGCTTTCTTTGTGCTGTAACTGTTTTAAAATTTTTCACTTTAGGCTGGGGGTTTAACTCAGCAGCACAAGTGCCTCCCTGGCAAGCACCAGGTCATGAGTTCAATTCCCAGTACAAAAAAAAATCATTTTTGTGTTATCCTTTATTTAGCATGATAAATAAAAATTCAGTGATAAGTTTTTAAACGATATGTCTAAGTTTGAGAAATACAGAATTTAATTTTCAACACTTCTTAGAATTTCAAGATGTATCAATATCATAATCAAAAACTAGTCATTACGATTACAGTATTGAATGTTCTTGTTTCAGAACAGATATGCTTCTCTCAAATGCTCTTGTATATTTCTGCCCATTCTGTGAAATAAAACTGAGTTTACTGACTCAGTTGTCTTTCCTTAGACTTTGGAAGGTGACAGCTATACCAATTCTCTCCCCCTTGCCAATCATCTAATGTCTAATTATTTTCAATAAGCATTCTGTTTTGGATAACAATAGAAAATATTAGATAGGGCTTAGAAAATTCCACCACCTTAAGAAAACTGCACAGTTAACTAGGTGCTGACCTGTAGTCAGTCAAGTGAGCTGCGATGTCAAAACTTAGAGCCCCAAGAGGCTGCATGGGCATGAAGCTGGAAGAGAGGGCTGCAGTTTTGCTGAGAGGGAAGAGCAGAGGGAGGGCCATGTGTACAGAGTCAAGGCTCCCCAGCAAGTTACTCTCTTTTCCCTGCTGTGTGCTGTTTGCTATTTTGCCAAGCCAAAAAAGAAGTCTAAAAACTGGCTCTCATTTCTCTTTCTAAACAGAGTTGTTGGATTGGCTTTGTAACTGGGAAATCTGCAGGGTGCCCAGCTCTTGGGTTTGCTGTCACTGCACATGTTGGACCTCCATGGAGATAGGTGTTAAATATACACATGTACACATGTATCTCTAATATTCAAAATGCTGGAACAGAATCTGCTACTTCATTAAGCTAATAGGGAAGTAAATGAAAGGTATGCATTTTCCGTCTTATTTTGAAAATGAGTATCTTTAGAAACCGAGACTAGGGTAGGGGTTAACTAGGGCAGGGACAGAGTGGAGAGTGACTGTATGTGGCGGGGTTTCTTTTCCAACGGTGACCAAGGAATTCTAAAAGTAGATTGATGATGGTTTCACAGTTCTTCAAAAATCTAAAATTCAATGAATTGTACAACTGGAATATGTGAATTTTATCATATCTGTAATTCAGTTTAATAAAATTGTTTGAGGTGAATATTTGCAGGTGCAGGATGCAATGAATAAGAAAAGCAGCATAGCACCCAGGGGCCTCTCTGCATGGGGGTCTGGGGCTTGTTGGGTACTAGGTACATTGCCAGGGTCAAATCTGATGGCCAGATCTGATGCCCACATTCAGGAGATGACACCCAGGACAATTGCTTAGATCTTGCCACTGAAAGGAAAGTGTTTGTTCCATTAGTGGCAGCAGGCCGCAGGCAATGATGTGATTTCCTGCTGCCAGTATGATTATATTGACTTAAGTTTTTAATTTTCTTTCTTGCTGGGCTTCTTTTTCCACCTTCTAGGTACTGAAGCATGAACCATGTCTTTCAGTTGCCTTTTTGTTCAGTTCTTGTCTTCTGGATCTCTGGCTTAGCTGTACCCCTCAAAGGTTTAGCCCCAAATCAGAATAATACTAATAAGACCGTTTTGAAAAAAGTATTATGTATCTGCTCTGAAATGAATTGTGCTCCTCACCAAAATCTGTACATTGAAACATTGACACCCAGTGTGACTGCATCTGGAGGTAGGATATTCGAAAGTAATTAAGGTAAAAAGGTAAGGAGTTTATAGGTGTGAGGCCCTTATGGACTGTGAAAAAAGTCAAAGGAGAAGAACAATGAAGAGAAGGAAGAGGAAGAAGAGGAATTAAAAAGGAGAAAAGAAACTGAGAGAAAGAGAGAAAAAGAGAAGAGAGAAAGGAGGGGGAAAGGGAGGAGGTGGGCAGAAGGGAGGGGCAAGAAGAGAACAGGAGGAGAAAGGCAAAGAGGAGAGGAGAGGAAAAGGAATGGGAGGGGAGAGGAGGGGACAGGAGGGGAGGGGAGAAGAGTCCCTATCCTTTCCACCACTGTGGCCCCACACAATGAAAAGGCAGAGGTCTCTCCTAGCCAGGTAATTTGTTGGAAAGCTGCCTTTTGAGCTTGGAATTCCAAGGTTTCAGAACTGGGATAAATAAGATTTTGTCGTTTAAGCCATCCAATCTGTGACCTTTTGTTATGGGAGCTGAAGCTAGTCCACTCACTGTCTCTTCAGAAAAAGAACGATGCCTATATGTTCCCTAACAACAGATGTTCTGAAATGTTCATACCGGTGTGCTACTATCTCAGAAATAAGGACAGAATTGTTTTTCTTTTGTTTTCTAACCCTCTTTCCTCTCTCCCTTGGGCTTTTCTCATTCCTATAGCAATAGTAGAATGCATTGCCCATAGCATTGATTAAAATTCTGAGTAAAATTTCTTAGAAATGTTTGTTCAAAAGTCCCCAGAGGTGGATTGAGTGTGAGGGATCAGCCTAATCACCATTTCTCCTGAGAATCAACCACGAAGTGTCATTTGATGGTGTGTCCTGAATTTTTTTAATCTGTTCTGCTTTTCTTCATTCTCTGTGCCTTTATGCATGTTAACAACGTCTTCTATGTAGAGCATTATAGTTATTTTCAGAAGCTTCTTTAGCCTTTGCCTGTCGATGGCTCTCAGTTGCCTGCAGGAGCATGACCAACTGCCAGTGTCTCTCCTGCTCTGTGCCTTCAGAACTGTTTCTACTTGCTGCTCTTGCCTGAAGCTCGGCACTGCTGTGTGAGTGGCTTTCCCTGTCTCGATACTGCTTCAGCCCTCTGCTGTTTGATAGGCCCTTTTGTTCCTAAAATGTGTTCATTCTTTTATTCACACATCCATTTGCCCATAGAGGTGAAATAGTGTTTGTGACCAGGATGGATTTACACTTTATATTTTAAATCAGGACCTTCTTGAGAGTAAAAGTAGCCACTTATTACTGAAGTGAAATTATCTTAGGTTCTGAGTGGCAAGCAGTTATCCTGTTTCCAAAGTTTCCAGCCAAAACTTTGTACTATGACTTTCTTGGAAATCCATAACCAGCCATACTTTCCCCTTTGTTTACACCTAGTGCTAGTCACACCTTAACTATAATGTAATAAATGGATCCTTTTATGTTCTGGATCCTTCCTTGTTTTAAAAATAGAGGAACTGGGTTTTTCTCATGTCTTGGGGTTTAGCACTTAGCCAAACATGCTAGAAGTGGGAGAACCAGAAGGAGGTCAACATCGTATTTGGTCTGCTTATCCTGCAAAATGATCGCGCTAATTTGTAAACAGCAGATGAGAGGTTAGCAAGCTGTGCAGAATTTTGGTAGATATGTAAGGTTGAAGTGAATAAAATTAAAGTTCTTTGTCCTTCAATATAGAAAGGACCCCTGGACAGACCCCAGGGTATTTTTTTTCAAACCTCAACAAATTTGGACACGGGGAGAATTTTTCATCATCACAAATTCACTGTAGAGATCTTGAATTCTTCATAGAGAAGATGTTGATTCCAGGAAGAAGCAGGAATGCAGAAAGAAGGGGAAAACATTTGGAAAGAAGAAAATAATATAAATAAAAATTATTGATTAGCAGTCAAGAAGAGTAAATAAGGTATAGTCATGTTATCATTTTATTCCATTCCACTTTATTGTGCTTCATGGATATTATTTTTTCAAATTTAAGATTTCGGCCATTCTGTTTCTGATAAGTTTACTGATGCAATCAGGCAGATGATGCTAGCATTTTTTAGCAATAAAGTATTCATTTATGTTGCTTTTTAAAGACAGGCTATTTCTGATTTAATGAACCACAGTGTAAAGTAAACATAAATTTTGTATGCACTAAGAAACCAAAAAAATTCATGAGTCACTTTATTGCAGTATATATTGAATTTTAGTGGTCTAGAACAAAACCAACAATAGCTGCAAGGTATATGTATAATGGAACACATGCAGTATAGAAAGAAAAATGAATAACAAAATGAAAAATTTAACCAAATACATTAGTAATTAAATGTAAGTGGATTAAATTCTCCAAGAACAAGACAAAGATTGTCAGCTTAGGATAAAAAAAGAAAACTTGATTATATTGCTGTCACAAGGAAATGTTTTAATAGCCTTCTGTTTATTAAAGCCAATGGAAATTTAGTTTAGGAAGATTTTACTTTTAGTAGTTTTGATGGTATCTTATATACAATTTGTTTTCTAAAACAAATCACTCTGCATTTGAATGTCAGATAATATTGAACAAATACAGTTCTTATATTAATGTGTTTTTGTATTAGATTTTAAAGTGTTCTAATAGTACATGCTTGTATTATGTAATGTTTACATTCCTTGTTGGGAATTGGTACATGTATGTAACACATCTGAATTCATATTTTCTTTCCCTTTCCTTCCTTTCCTCTCCACTTCATCCATCTCTTGATTCATTTTCTTTCTTTTGTTTGAAATAAATACTATTTACATTCTTATATGGAGTTGGCAAATGTACATAATACATCTTAATTCTTTTTCTCCTCCTCTTTACCTCTCTTCTCCAGTCTCTCCATCTTTTTCTTGATCTTCTTCCTTTTTGACAAAGATAGATCTCCTTTTTTCATATTATCTATATTTTATTTTGCTCTTTGTTTATACTTGAGTTTCTAAGAAACCATGTGATATTTAAACTTGTGTGTCCAATTTATTTCACTTAACATTAGTAATATGCTTTTAACTCTAATCATGCCTATATTGGCTGAAGTGGTATCTTTTCAAATCTGTGCTTTTCATATGTTGTTAAAGCTAATTATTTTTATATGCATATATGACTATTTCATCTTTTAGTATTTATTTCTCAGTAAATATACTGAGCTATCTCTGCTGAAGTAACAAAAGAAGAAATTATTTTTAAACCCCAGTTCTGTTGTTTTAGTTCAGTTTCCTAAAGCTCTTGGTTTCATGTTTTTCTCTTTCCACCATTCTCCTTAGATATCTGAAGAGAACATTAGGAAATATGTCTATTTGGGGTCCTGAGCAGATTTATCAGCATAGTATCACACTGTAGAAATCTGGGGTGCCAAAAATCCCTCCAGGTTTTTATTTCCTCCTCTGAGTTTTATGTTGCCATAGTCGTCTTACTACTGATGGTGACACTTTTGTCAATACAACCCTGGAAAATTTTATTGGTGTCCAAACAGGTCCACTTGCTGATGCCCACATGCACAATTTTTCTTAAGATACATCTCTCGCCTTAAATATAGCTTTACTGGGTTCCTGAATGAGCCATATACATATTCTTTTTATCCTGAGCACATTTTTCTCAACTAAAAGATTTTATATGGGCAACTTTAAACTGTTTTAGAGTTAACTAAGGAGGTGATTACAATGCACACAATTTGATCTTAAGATCAAGTTTAAATTTTGGAGCCCAAGCAAGTCTTCATATTCTCATTTTGGTTGTAGATGAAGAAATTAACTGATTTCCAGTGATGCTACCTTCTCTATATACAATTTCACCCCAGAATTCTCACTGTATACTTTTACTCTGACTTGATTGATCTTACTTTGCTCTTTTAATACCTTGCCAAATGTGCTAAAAATAACAACCTGAGCATCCTTACTTTGCTTTTGCATAAAGCCACAGTTCAACAGGTACATTAGCTGGTGTCCATGTTATCTCAGATGTAATTTCAGCCAAATATCCATGATTTCATAGTAGAGCTTATAATTTTTCTTAACCTCTAATAATATTTTCCTCACCACCTATTAAAGTGGCTCTGAGACCAAAGTGTCGTATTTCATATCTGGGTTTAAATTTATGGTTTTCAGATTTGCTTCAGTAATAACAACCATAAAACCCCATTCATTCACAATAAGAAACATTAATTTCTTGCTATCATTACAATTCGGTAGCAGCAGCTCTGGTCCTCAGGTCTTCACCTTTTAAGTTGCAGGTAGCAAGAAAAACCTCTATAATATGTTTTCTATTTATAGTGCAGCTTGTAGTAGAGGGAAGGACTTCCAGAAGCACTCAATGTGTTTTTAAGCTTCTGCTCTGTAAGGTGAGCTCTTATGCTAGGGATCACATCAAATCACACAGACAAACCTTACAGTAGGATGGCAAGTAGGCAGGTACAGACCAGGTGCATAAAGCACAAGTCACACAGCAACGGGTGGCAAATCTCTTCCTTGCACTGTGAACATAGAGGATGCCGTGGTTTGAAGATGTTCCATGGAATTTGTGTTGGAAAATTAGTCCCTGCTGTAGCAATATGTGAAAGTGGTGGGACTGAGAAGTGGTTATTAGATCGGTAAGAGGGATTTTTTTGCTCTTGGGGACTTAGTTATGACAGCAGGTTGTTATGAAGCAAGGTGCTTTGGCTTGTGTCTAGATGTTCTCCCAAACCTCATGTTCTCATAGATGAGGGTTTCCAGAGGTGGCTGGATCTTGGGTGTGTGAATATGCATTTAGGGAGTGTGATAACTAAACTTGTCCACTGACTGACTTAGCATAGTTCTGTGTGTGGATAATGGGAAGGTCCACTCTGAATATGAATGGTACCAACCAATAGGCTTGTAGCCTGGATGGAATATAAAGGGAAAAAATAAAGGCAAGCTTGCTGGTTGCGGCTTCCTGCCTGCCATCCCATTAACTGTTTCTCCTCTGCCATGCCACCCTGCTTGGTAGCCAGCTGACTGTGGGCCAAAACCACTACGGACTGTGAGCTACAAAAAACCTTTCCTCCTTTAACTTTTGGATGCTGGGTATTTTGGCCCAGAAACAAGAAACTAACAAAGACACAAGTCACTTTTGTGTTTTGCCCTTTTGTATTTACCTGCTGTCCTTCTACTTGTCTGCCACGTTATGATGTAGCATAAGGCCCTTGTGACATGCAGCTGACCAAGTTTTTAAACACAGCCTTGAAACCATGAGCTATTTACTTCTTGGATGGGTAAATTACCTGGTCTCAAGTACTCTATTGTAGCAACAGAGAGTGGACTAGGACAGAGAGCGATATTATATTCCACAAAAAAACCGCGGCCAGTTATATCTGGGAATCTTGACCAATATGCTGGGGGAAGTAAAAAATGCTCTGAAATGCCCACATGCACCCATTGTCTGGCAGACTAAAGAGAAACCGTAGTCCTAGTTAAAGTAAGACTCATGTCACAAAACTTTCTTTATTGTAGAGCAGTTGATTGCACAGCAGTTGTGCTGGTTTTTTGCTAGACTTTTTGTTAACATGGTGTTTGTTACATGATGTTTTATTTTCATTAGACACTTACTATGTACTAGGCATGAGTGATAAGCCTTATCTCATTTAAATCTAACAACACCCTGAGAAGTAACTATTTCTCTTCAAATTTACAGAAGATAATATTAGTGAATAGATTATTTAAGTAATTTTCCCAAAGTCATAGATCACTGGTCTTATGCACTATATTTTATTTTTCATTTCTCTTTTTCATGCGATACAGAAAGTCCATGAATTTTATCCTTCACTCTTTATTTGGAAAATATAATAATGGTGATCTTATAAAGTACTTTATTATAGTTTAGCTTAAATGACTAAAAAAAATTTTAAGGGTCTTTAATCTACTTCCTCTAATTTTTTTTTCAGTTTGTTGTTGTAGTTTTAGCTTATAAAACTAAAAATACACAAAATAATCCAATGAATCATCCTTCAAAGAGAAGAAATATTTTCTAAATTTTATACTTTCCAATCAAAAAATAAATCATTAATTGATAAATTTTTCCTACAATATAGATTACAAACGTTTATTATCTTTAGTATTGACTGCCAAATTCTTTTAAATGTGTAATAAGACCAGACTAAAATATTCATGTATGATCTTCTATGTTAGATTTTCAAGAGTTGATAATTTCTTTTCAACAGATATGTCAAAATGGGAAAGAATACTTCTATTTCAGGAAATTTGACCATTGCTTTTTTCTCTGGTCTAAATTGTTGTATTGATTAATTTTCTACATGCTGCTAGAGAACCAATTCTAGCATCTTTACTGAAGAATCACTGCTATCCCTAATTTTGTGAAATCATGGTCAGTCCCCTCTTTCATCCCAAAGATTGGAAAAGGATTAAAGGTGAATGACAGGTTTCTCTGGCTTGCTTTGGCAAATTTATGTGCACACATATCACATTAACTTTTTAGGTTTAATTTAAGACAAATACCTGCTGGTTTATGTTTGACAGTCGTATTTTTTTTAAATCCCAAAGCTGTTTGAACCCTAAACAAACCAGTCTTGGAATCTCTCTCAAATGATACACACAAAACAAATATATTAACTTTAGTTTAATTTTAAAATGTCAGCTCAGCTTTTCTTTTACTCATAGAATGATTAAAAGGCTTTTCTTATTTAAAAACCCTAAAGTTGGAAGTGAATGCTAAGTTTCTCTTACCATTCAGGAGGCCTCTGCCTCGTGATGTTAGAAGAATGTGCTGTTTAAGAAGCCTATTTATTTTTGTTGTTCTATGTAACAAGTAGGTCAGAATGGAGACATTCTAACATGATTATACTGATAAAGAATGCCTGTTGAAAATGGGTAATCGTGTTAGGAAAATGGAAGTTATTATCTGTGTTTCCCAGCACTTTTAAAGATTCTAGCGCATTTATCTCAATCTTGCAGGTATTTGCATAAGGGAAATAAAGCTCAGAAAATCTAGTATTGCTTTCTGCTATTTGATCCTGCCTTTTTGTGTACTTTGTTGTTGCATTTTTAAAGTCAATCTTGAGCTTGTGCAGAGAATTAAGAACCTTAAATAATCAGATTCACTTGGAAGTCACAGGAAAACACAGCTTGCTGGCTGCACCCCCAGAATCTGATTCAGCAGATCTGAGTTGGGCCCCATAAAGTGCATTTCTAGCAAGTTCCCAGGTGATGCTGAAGCTCTGAGCTAGGGGACCACACACTTGGAACCACTGAGGTGAAGAACCTTCTAAATGGATCTATCTGGTTGAGGCATTGAGGACTTGTCCAAGCCCTCGACAATGTGACTCATTTAACCAAAGATTAATGTGCTTGGAGCGTTGCCCTTCTGAAAGAGAACATTAATTCAGCACAAAATATACACAAATAAACCCCAGCAACAGTGAGCTCAGTAGTGAAGGTGGTCCTGGGTTGGAGATGGTTCAAACTGGCATATGTGGAACAAAGGACTGTTTGACTAGGGTCACTGTTCTGCCATCATAAAATGTATTTATTAATTTTAATTTTTATCCATTTGTTTTATGGTATGAGGAAGTACCATTTCGGTGAACACTTATTCATAATTTTTCCAGAAGATACGCTCAGATTGTGAGTGTCCATTATGATTATTTTTCTAACTAAAGGAAGCAGTTTAGAGTATTTTCTAATAGCCAGTAATATTAACATATTGCATAGAGTCTGGGTTAGGGTGCACACCTCCTTAGCTGTATTAGTAATTTGATATTTATTTACTGTTAACAATTTTTCCAGATACACAGTGCCATGGCACCTTATTTCAAGGAAACAATTTGTTTCAGTGCTGTATGCTACTCAATTTGTGTGTAGGGCAGAAGTGGGTACAAGAATGATTTAGTGAAGGTCTTGTGCAGGGTTGGTACGGTTCTCTAACACTGAGCTATACCCCCAGACCTTTTAAATTTTCATTTTGAGGCAGCATCTTGCTAAATTTCCCAGGCTGACTTCATATTTAAAATCCTCTTGATGCTGCCTCCAGAGCAGTTGGGATTACTGGTATGTGTCACCATGCCTAGCTATATACGGTACTATTCAACTTTAAATAGCTGCTATTACATTGCTATGCAAGTTTTTTTGTGATTACAACTTCTAATTCTCCTTTCTTCTCTTTCTCTCTCCTTTTATTTCTTCTTTCTTTTCTTTTTTTCTTCTTTCTTTTTTCAGTGGAGAATATATTTATTGAGAGAAAGAAGATTTCTCTCTGAGAAGGATTCTGCCTTTTCTAGGGATTTTTATGGAGCAAATCCTTGATAGAACATGGGTCCAAAGTGGACAAAAATGGGAAATTGCAAAGTGTGCATGAGGTGGGACAGAACTGTGGTCAACCAATAAGATTACAAGTATAATTGCTTAGGTAAAATTGATTAAATGAGAATCAAATGGGGAAGTGTGCCATGTAGCAAACAGGCACGAATACAGAACAGGGCCTTTTCCTGTAGGGGGTGGGGTTAGTGGCTCCTTCTGGCTTCCTCAAGGTGATCTGGATACCTGTTTATAATATCAATTCCTTATGTTCAAGCTTAGGAAGTATGTGGTTGCGTTGGTTTTATCTTTAGTCTTGAGGTCTAGTCCACAGAGGGTGGTATCTGTCTCCCCTACTCCCCCAATGCAGTGGTCTTCTGCACTGACTCCTTTGAGAGCCCAGCCCTGTCTTACTGACTATATTTTTAGCTAACTTAGCTGCCTATAACAGTACCCCCTAGAAGAAGCAGCCTGAACTTCCATAGAGAGTAATGGGCAATGATCGATTGAGCTTCTTTAGGTTGAAGGGGGTCATAGTTGTTGATCAGCAGTCAGAGTTACTCTACAGAGGGTCTATCTAAAGGCTCTCAGTAGACACCACATGTTTTTATCTTGGGTAGGCATATAGCTTTAAGTCTGGAGGAATTAAAGGCAAAGAAACAATTAAGTATTCATGGGCTAAATAATAGAATCAAAAAGATAATTATGAGTACAGTCAACAAAGATTTCCACCAAGAGGACCTAGTAATGGCTTTTCCTAAGGAGGGTAAGGATAAAGTCCAGGGAGTTTTAGAGTCTGGCATGTTACTGATTTGTTTTCTAATGACTTGTATAGTTATTAAGATTTAACAGGAAGATCAGGAATGTACACACAACATTCCATTTTTATAACTGCACAATTGCCCCCTATGCTGCCATTAGAATGTCTAATGTCATAAGATTTTGGAGGGTTACTTGTCTTATTAATTCTTTTATTTAGGAGAGCGATACCAGTTGTGGTGTCTCTTAAGGTCCGCTGAGCATAGTTAGTTAAGGCCTCAATATGTGTCATGTAATCCTCTCTCTGGATAAGATCTGCTGGATCCCAGTGAAAGGAATCTAAAAGGAATCAGCAGATTTGTTATTGGGTTTATCTGTATGATTGCTTGGAGTTTGGCATCCTCTAGGCAAAAATCTCCTTTCTTTTCAGCTTTCAGTGTGCTTTCTTGAAATAGAATACTACTTTTAAAATCTAATGTGAAAATCTTTGTCTTTCAATAAACAAGTTTTATCCCTCATATTTATTGTGATTGCTGCTACAGTGATCTATCTTCTGCCATCTTATTTTGCATTTTCTATTACCATATTTTTTCTCTGCTTTTTTTCTCCCCACATTAGTTTCTACCTTTTATTAGAAAATAATTTACCATCTATTTTCCCTTCTACTAATTTGGAAAATATTTATTCTTTTTCAGTTCTTTTAGAAAATGTCTTAAGTCTTTAGTATTCATTCATAATAAAATAAAACCTTCATTTAAATTTTGACTTACTATATATACATGCATTTTATCTTTGAATTATTTTTATCTGGGAGTGGGGGATAGTTTCAATCTATTATTTACTCTTCATTTTTTTTTTATTTTTATTTTTGGTGGTACCAGGAATTGAACTTGTGACCCCAGGCTTGCCAGGTAGGCGCTTAGGCCACTAAGTTAAATTCTCAGCCCCAAAACTTTTTTTTTTCAGTACCAGGGATCGAACTCATGACCTCATGCTTGCCAGGCAGGGGATTATGCCACTGAACTAAATCCCTGGCCCTCAAATCAATTTTCTTTTTCTTGGTACTGGGGATTGAACTCATGACCTCACACATTGCCAGGGAGGTGCTTGTGCTGCTGAGCTATATCCTGAGCCCTTCTTCTTTGTTTTAAATGCTTCTTATATATGCATTCTTATATGTGGCCCTTATTATTAATATTGCTGTTATTTATTCTTAATTTTTATATAGATTTACATGACATTTTAGTGTTATCTTTTTATTTACTTATTTATTTATTTTGGAATCGGAAATTGAATTCAAGACCTCATGCTTGCCAAATAGACGTCGTCCCACTGAGCTATATCCCCAGCCTTTATCTTTACTCTTTAAAACCATGAGATACCATGTAAGATGTGACATTTTAGGAGCCAACATAGTGTCCAGTTTCCTGATGCTGTAAGAGGCATGAGTCTTCCTGAGTCAAGAGACAGGACACAGGACAATTTCTGATGGAAACAGCAGAAACCACAGGTTTCTGCATTTTTTTTTTTATGGTTCCTGTATTCTTCAAGTCCTACAGGGGTCATTCTTTGATTCCCTGGTATGTTTTAGGTCATGTACTGTGAAAGTTTTTATTTGTCCTCTGCTGACTTAAGGCATTGTATTTTAATATATGGAAATACTAAAATTTAAGCAATTTCTATAATGGAAACACAAATCTCTTTTTTCCGTATTGTAAGTGAACCTGAGAATGTGCATTTTATGAAAACTATTTGCCATTAAATGTTATTTATCCTACTGTTAGTAAATTAATTAAAAAGTATAGTGAATATTAACAATAAGTACTGAAGGAAAGTTTCAAATGATCTAGAAAATTTGCTGAACATGTCCTGATAGACATGTCTTATATAATTTCCAAATTCCTGTAGAACTTTCTTTTGGATTAAAATCCCATGATGGACTTGAATAATCAATAGATTAATATCTGAACACCACTCTTACATGTTGTTTCATATTACTAGAGTGATTGTAAGTAACCTCTGTGAACTTGTTCTTCTTATCTGTAAAATATTCTTGGTGGGAGGGGCTGATTGCACCTAGGACTTCTATATGCTAAAATACACATTGCGCCACTGAACTACACCTCTGACCCTCAAAACAATCTACTCTATCATCACCACTAATGATAAAAAAAACAAGTAAAATATTGCTTCTTGTGCTAGGGAGAACCATTGCCCTCAAGGCTGAGGGTTTAATCCCTGGAATTTGGGAATATGTTTGCTCATATGACAAAAATAACTTTTCAGATGTGATTCAATTAAGATTTGCGATGAATGGATTGTCCTGGATTACCCGAGGGAATTGGCACTATTACAACATGGATCATTCTACCTGACAGAGGAAGGCTGGAGCTACGAGGACAGCAGAGTTGGTGTCACAGCATGAGAAACTTGACTGTACATCTCTTGCTGGCTTCAGAAAAGGAGGTGCCATGAGCCAAGGAATGTGGGTGTCTGGAAGCTAAGAAAGACAAGGACATAGAAGCTTTCCAAGAGCCGTAAGCAAGAAAGCACAACTTCTGCCTCCTTGAATTTAGTCACCTGTTTTAGACTTCTATTTTATGAAATAAAATAAAATATTGCATTGTTTCAAGCCACAGAGAATGTTGTCATTTGTTATAACAGCAACAGGACACTGATACCATATATCATTAGATTATGATGATTTCAAAATTTAATGGATTATGAGAAAGTGCCTTGTAAACTGAAGTACTATAGAAATGTTAATTACTGGGTTCAAACAACTTTAATTATAAAGATGAGGTCTGTTTTCAAAAACATCCACATTAGAGGTGGGTGTAGATCTTTGCCATTTTCATCAACTTTAGCACGGTTCCTTCCAAAATAAATTAACTGAACCATTAGAAGCAATCCCTCTGGACCAATCTAAATTAGTTTCTGAGTTTTGATTCCAAAATATTTCCTAAAACATAAATTAATAGGAAGCAATAGTTCTCTGCTGAGCAGAGTAGCTGCTTCAGTTGGCAGTCCAGGTTCTAGCACACAAATGGCCTGAGAATTAGTCCTTGGTAGATAATTTTTAAGTAAAAAAAAAAAAAAAAAAAAAAAAAAAAGGTTGTGTATGGCATAGTCACTGCAGTATAAGGCTGGTGATAAGTTAACTATTTTTAAATTTTATAGCCTGCAACTGAGGAAACCTTTTCCAGCGTTTCTTCTCTCTTTCGTCTTTGTCCTTTCTTCCTTCAACCTCAACCCTTACTTGTTACAATGAGTTATCCCTCCTGAGAAAATATGACGCTTGTTATTGGCAGCAGGCCTTGGAAATAATCCAGCTGGTGGAGATCATTAGAGATTACCACTTTTAGCCCCTGGTTTCCCCTTTGGGCCTTGAAAACTTTTACATTCAGGAGCTGCCACATTTGCGATGCATACGAACTGATATGTTTGGTTAGCTAGTCACATATTTTGCATAGGACCTCGTTCTGTGTTTCTGTAATTGTTGAGGGGCATAGTGGTGCTTTCCAGTGTCACTTTTCCATCAGCGGCCTGGTCTCAAGCCCAGGATAGCGTGATCCCTACGTCAAGGTTTTACACCCACTGGAGGTTGTTCCTCTTTCCATGTGAGCGCTGCGCTCTGAGTCAGCTGGGGTCCATGAGCCAGCCCATGCTCACACTGCAGGTATCTGTTTTACACTCACTATGTGCTTTTCTCTTCATCTTTTTATTCTTTGTGTGCTAATCATTCTTCTTCATTTTCAGTTCAAGAATAGTGGCTGTATCAACTGGTAGTACTGCGCCTCCCACTTTCCAGGAGAATTTGGTATCTGTCTTGCTGCACAGCTCCTGCCTGGAGTTTAAATTCCCTGCGGCAGATTCAGGTGGTAAATTCCATCTAACGAGGAAACCATTTCCTTATACAGTACATTGTCTCGAAATCGCAGCCTCAGTCGTTGATGGATTTTTTCTTACAACCTGACTTACAATTGTTACCAGAAATACCTGCAGTTTCACAGAAACTGCAAATATTCTCAATTGGGTTTTTTAGGGGGAAGGGGGGGCGCCAGGAATTTTACAAGTAGCCAATCTGAAAGTATTACTCAATTCTGTTTGCTGCTGATTGGCTGCCACCTTGTAACCCACTTCCAGCAGAGGACGGGCATTCCCTCGTCATAACATGTCCGGCCTATAGCTATCTCCACTGTTCTTGGTTTTGTTCTTCGTAAAGCCCTAATCTCACTGCGATGTTGTCAAAACGCCCTGCACCTTCTAAGTCTTTATTAATACAGTGTTTTATTAAATTAAATTACATAAATGCAAGAGATATTATATTTAAGGGTTTAAAGTATAAAAATAGATATTTATAGGCATTTTTCCGACCATATCCGAAATTTACGATTTCTTGCAATTGGCAAGTTCTCTTGAAACATAACTCTTGTAAATTGTTGGGGTCCACTGTACTTATTTTGTGAACAGTATGGTTCTTGGATCGCTTAGATTTTTTCTTTTAGCAGTACCCTTTTTCTTTTTTTTTTGAGACAGGGTCTTGCTCTGCAATTCGGGCTGGGCTTGAGCTCACTTTGTAGCCCAGGCTGGTCTCGAACTTGCAACCATCCTCCTGCCTCAGCCTCTGAAGTGCTGGGATTACAGACATGCACCACCACACCTGGTTTACTCTTGTGTATTTTTAAAAAAATATTTCTGTTCTATCTTGTTGGAAAACTTCAGTGTGAAATTAATGATATAATATGCTTTCTGGACTGCTGCATGCTACGGGAAAGGAAGGAAGAATGGGTCCAGGGGTGGAAAACCTAGCCTATGTAGGCCACAGTGGGCCATTAGTGTCACTGAAAGCTTTAAAATGTTCACCATTACTAGGGTAGACCGTGTGAACTTGTCATCTACTCCAGCTCAGAAACTGAAGGAAACATCTCTTATTAGCCTTTCTTCAAATAGGGCTCAAAATTCTAATCTAGTGATTTTTGGTGGAGTTTGAGATTTAACATTTCTAATAAGCTTCAGGGGTGCCAATGCTTTTGACTTCACTGTCAATAAGAAGACTGTAAACAGAATTCGAGAAATCAGCCTTTGATTCCAACTTTAATTATGTAATCGATTCATGTAATTTTTTTTTCTTGTGGAAATGCATACCAATAAATTTGTAATCAGTGCTGGAATGCTTAGGAGAATTTTGAATTTGCTACATTTGTAAGTTTAATTTGTTGAAACTTTAATGATTTGTTCCTAACCTGGCAAAATTTTTCTTGGTAAGACCATAAATTTATCCAATCAGGCATATGAAGTAGGGCTCTTTATATATGCAGTTTGAAAATTTTAAGGAGATTTAATTAACTAAGTCTTTAAATCATACTTTGGTTGCTTTAAGGAGAATTTACTTTGTGCTACTTGAGTTGATCAAACAGTAATCCAAGTTCTCTACAAAAGCTGCTTTATTTTATATAACATTTACTTGATTTATAAATAATCAAAAAGATTTGAAAATTGAACTTAATGGTTTGAGATACATTGCGTCTTTTTTTACTTAATAAACAAAAATAAATTTAGTGCATAAATAACCCTAGTTACTTTTACGTAAAAATGAGACCCTGGAAAACTTGACACTCTTAACAGTTCATCTAACTGTCTTGGGAAAGATTGTACTTTCTCTGCATTGCCAGGCCTTCTCCCTTAATCATCTGTTGGTCTTGGGTGGACATCATGGGTACCTCAGGGGCCAAGCCTCCTCCTGGGTGGGCTTTCTACATGGTCTCCTAATGATCTTTCTAGAGCCTTCTTCAGAAGGTTTCTTCTTTTCCCCCTTTCCATTTCTCTTATCTTTCTATTTCCACCACTCCCACTTTCTCAGTTTCCTTGAAAGCTATTGGGTGTTTTAAATCTCTTAGATCTTTCTCTTTCCTCCCACCACATTCCACATAGGGACCTGCTTATTTTGCCCTCTGTCTTTTGGTCCATGTTCAAGTTTATGTAGTTTTCCACTATGGAGACAGTGGAGATTTAGGTCCATGGAGGCAGTAATAAAGAATAGGATTAAGGAGGGTAAAACATCCATAAGACAATAGGAATTGAAGTAAATCCTTAAATAAACTAAATACTTTCTTGGACTCTTTTCTGTGAATTGAATTCCATTACAATGACAATCTCCTTTGTTATCTTACTTGAATATTGGTCTAGTGTCCAAATAGGAGTGCATAGTACAGACTTTAGGATATTCCCCAAGATGGATTGGTATGTAATACTGTAGCATGTGGCGCACTTGGGTCTGGCATTCCAGTAGAGTAAGGCAAAATTTTCTCTAACTTTTATTTTTTCTTCTCAACTTCTACATTCGACAACCTGTCTTTCCCTCTCCTAAAAGGTGATCTCTTGGCGAAGCAATTTCCAAAACCACTGAAGGCATTTTCTTTTTCTCAGACTTCTTTCTCCACCTCCTTTTCCTCCCTTTGTTAGGGCCCTATCACATCTCTGCCTGACAGCTCTAGAATCAGCTTGCTCACTTAAATCTGCTATCTGGGATGTTTGTTACATAGAGGCCTTTCCTCCTGCCTCTCTCCCTGTGCTTGTCTTTCTGGGTTCCTGGTTTGCCTTTCAATTTCCTCCTCAATCCTGACCCTTGTCATGGAGCTCACAGTGATTAGCAGTTTGTTTGGCTCTTTGAAAGCCCCCAGCTCCAGGTTAATAAACTACGACTTACAAAGGAATCTCAATATTTGGAAACCCCACATCTGCTTCTAACCAATTAACCTTCTGGACTGGAGAGATGTGATCTGCCTGCATGGCAAGTGCTAGGATTTGTAGCTTTGTCTTCCCAGCACCTGGACATTACTTCCTGGATATAAGTGTCAACTCTGATTGAAACTCAAGGTCCCTTGACACCTCGGACTTTATTATTTCAACTGCTGCTTTTACCCTTGGGAGCAAGGCTACCACCTGGCTAGTTTCCTCATCTCTACACATTTCTCTTCCTTGCTGTCATTACTCTTCTGCTGCCCAGTTTGGGCTCCCAGAGTGCAAAGAGCCCACATGAATTATTGCTTCGCACATCACAGTTCAATTATGATTGATGTTCACAGGCATGTCCCTAAGTCACTCTAGGAGCTAAAGGTGCCATCTAAATCATCAAGGAGAGAATGAATCATGTTCAGTAAAATTTTATTGTTCCCACATTTTCATTCTTTAAAGCCTAGTAATCCACATAGGAAATACAGTTAACTCTGTATTAATCAGATTCATCAACAGCCTATTGCTGCTCAGCTTAAAATTTATTGCCTTAGGAAAGATCTAGATGATTGACTCTTTCATTCTGTATCCAGACATTTGATTTCATCCTCATAGGTTTCAGATAGAACTTAGTGCAGCAGATGAGCCCTCTGTGCCAGGCTGCTCACATCAGCATCTTTCCTACCTTTAGTGCTTTTGCTGTGCTGGTATCGCCTACTGCCTTTTGGGTGAATTCCACTCACTCCATTATCCCCTCGCCATTCGTAAGGAAGGAACGTCTACATGGTGGCCAGAGAAGTGCTCGCCAAGTGTTCCGTGTGTTACCCTGAACTCTGTGCCGGGTGGAGTCGTAGGAGTGGTCCTAGCCAATGATGTGGTAAGTAGATATGGTGACTATCATTTGTGAGCGGAGGTGTTTAAGAGACCATGTGCCATTTTCTTTCTCATGCTTCTCTTTTGACACAGAGTATAGATAACACATGTTAAGATGCAGAGTCCCAAGCTGACTCCCTAAGTCATTCAATGGAGATAATCACTTAGCTCCAACTTTGCAAAGATTTGAAATGGAAGGTTTTGTGTGTTACTACTGAAACACTGAGGATGTTTTTAGAAGATAACAGGACTGGTCCCAGTTAAATATGTGCATGTACTTGATTCAGTCCTGATCTTGCCTCTCACCTTACCTCACATATCCATTCTCTTAGTTGCCTGTTGGTTAATAACTGTGTCCCTTGGATAAACCAAATTTTAACTACCCTTCTCTCCAAACACTATGCTTTTTATTTTTTTCTGCTAGTATCTCAGTTCCAGCTATTCTGTGATTCCCTACCTTTTGCTACTCCTTGATACACATATCTTAACTTCTTTCCTTAGTTATTTTGCATGGTTTATCATTATAACTGTGTCTGGACACACAATCACAGCTACTTTTCCCTCTCTTTTCATGATTGAAAACCTGTATTTAATCCAAATTTCTCATAACATACTCAAATTTGCGAACAGACAAGTGGGTATAACTGGAGATAAACAGGAAATTACCTGAGTGGATCCTAATTATTATCTTTTGGGGGGGTACCAGGGATCAAACTCGTGACCTTGTGTTTGCCAGGCAGGTGCTTATGCCACTAAGCTAAACCCCTGGCCCCCTGATTACTATGTGATGATTACTATTTTACTCTCCCAAGTTCTTTTACTGTTACACTATCATAAATGATCATTTCTTTTCTTCCTTCTTTTTGTTTGTCTCCTTTTTTATTCTCAGATGATGACTTTATTTTATAGAGAAAATAGGAACAATCAGAAAGTCACGTTTGCCCATTTCTCCACCAAATATAGCCTCCTATCGGTATCCTTACCCATCTAGACTGTTGTCTCCTGCAACTGCAGATGAGCTGCCCTTGCTCCTAAGAACAAACCCATAATTTGTGCACCGAATATTTTTTTTTATGCCTTCTTGAGGTTACTCATTTTTCTATTCTTTCCTTTCTCTGCAATATAATTTCCCCCTTTACTGGATGGATCATGCCATCAGCATTAAAAACGTATCTTGATATCTCCTGTCTTACAAAGAAAACCAGAAATACCTCAAGTAAGCAAAAACATCCCTGCAGTCAAACTTCATTTCTCCATCCTCCTTTATTGTCAAAGTTCTATAATGCGTGGTCTGCATGGCTTCTCCTTGCGTTTCCTCCTCTCTCCCATTAAAGTTGTAGGGGTGTACCACTTGTTTAGGTCTCCTCTAACTTCTACATAGCCAAATCGAAATATCAAATTTTCATTTTCATCCTATTCCATTAGTTGGCATAGCTGACCGCTTCAAACAAAATGAAATATTTTCATCACCAGGATTCCAAGATACTGTTTTCTCAGCTCCTTCGATCTCACTATCATTTCCTTCTCACTTCTGTCTCTCATCTTCTAGACCTCTTGTCATATTGGCATGACACAGGGCTCCATTTTCATGACTTTTATCTTCTTTTATCTGCCCCAGCTCTCTAGACTGTATCTTTTGATCTCATGGCTTTAAATAACATATATACATGATGACTTGCAAATACGTGACTAACTCACACTTGATGTTTAAACTCCAGTGTAGACATATAACTATGGAAAAAATTCAGTTGTAAAGAGCACAAGGCACCACTTGATTAATTTTTTTCTTCTTCTGTCAATTGAAGTGTGAGAACACAATGTTTGCCATAAAAGCTGTAAAGTGAGTATTTAAAATACGGTAATTCTTGGGTTGGGGATTTAGCTCAGTGGCATAAGCACCTGCCTGGCAAGCATGGGGTCATGGGTTTGAGTTCAATCCCCAGTACCACACACACAAAAAAGTATTAATTCTCTTTGAGGGTTTTTTTTTTGTTGTTGTTCCCCTACCCTTGGACAGTTGAATATCCTGAGACATAAAGAAAACCCAATTACGCTCAGAATTAATAATCCCAAAAGCACTAACACTAAATTCAGATGAATTTGTTTTACTTTCCTACAGAGACTGGAGTCAGGTTAACCTTTTTTAGTGTTACATTTAAGCGAAATGTCTTTTCATTTACCTGCCTGAATATAGGTATGGGCCTCACTCTTCTTTCTCCATAGCTGTGGAGGCATGCAAAGAGTATAAAATATAAAAGCAAGTACTTTTGAGAGAGATTATGATTTAAGTAATTACATTAACATTTAGCAATTAAATCAGTGTGTAGTGTATTAGATTTAAAACTTGGGCTTTTGAAAGTGAATTTTAAAAACTTATGCTGGTCATTACTCTCCAAGTTTTTTAAACTTCCTACTGAAAAGCTTGCCTAAGCAAAGAAAATGATTCTAAATTGCAGCAGCTTCAAACACCATGGAGTATGATTAATAATTGTTTAGAACCTTGGCTATTGTGTTAATAAAGCCTGGGTAATGTTTTTGCAATCAGCAGATTGGGAAGAGCACCAGACTAGAAATCATAGTACCTGTTATCAAATAGTGGCTTTGAGTGAGTCACTTTTCTATAGACATTAGCTGCTTCACCTAGATAATACTGGCATTAATAGTGATTTTTAAGGATGCTTTTTAGCGCTGTATTCATCTACTTCAGTTTGTTTGCTTATTTATTCATTTATTTATTTTTCTATATCTTTACAAAGATGGGTAAGTGTGAAAGAATCTTCTGGCCTTCCTTTTTTTTTATAGTATGATATGAACTTTGCAGGTTTTTGAATGTAACTTTCCCCATCGCATGAAGAAAGCAAGCTCTTTCATTTTATTCTCTTAGATAGAGTCCATGTTTTCTCTGCCTAGTTTACCAGTAGATGCAATCACTTTATTTGGAAAATGCTTCTGTATCCTCAGCCATATAATGCTTTTGATTCTTCTACATTCTTGAATAATTAATCTTCCTTTTCCTAACAAGGATGAAATCAAGCTGTTCCAGTGATGGGAGACCTTTTTCCTGATCGTAAGTGATTGGTCCCAGAATCAGCCATGTGACCAAACAACCACCAGAATTTTTTCTATAATTGTTCAAACTGGAGAAAGGAAAGAAAAAAAAGGCATTTCCTCACTTGCAGTGTAGGTAGGAAACAGGAAGCAGGTGGCTTCACATTCTTCTGTTCCCTGCTAGTAGGGAATGCTGATCTGAGAGCATAACGTGACACTGTGGTAGGCTGCAGGGAAAGGTGAGGAGAGAGATGGACGTGGTGTGTTTGAGGGTCTGCACCACTGAACCATCTCCCTTCCTCCAGTTACATGAGCTTCCAACGCATTTTTTGTTTTGAGTAAGCTACTTTAAATTTCTGTCTGTTGCAACCAAGAATTATTGCTGATTTTTATTTTTATACTCCAGTGGATATAAAAATGTCCGGTAGAGGTGGTAGTTGTGTGTGTTTTCTTTCCTCCCTTTTTTTCTTTTTAAAAATTCAAAATAATTGAGGGCATCTGGAAAGGTTCTGTTATGAGTCACATTCAAAAGTGCTTACTGCCCTTCCTGTCCAGGTCGTGCCTTCTTTCCTTCTTCAGCTAATCGTCCTTGGTTCTCTGGCAACAAAAGTGAGGACTTGACCCAGAATGCTGTTACCATGTCCTTGATGGCTCTGGGAACAGTTTTCAGTCCAAAATATGAACATGCAATGCAAGACAGTCCAATAAGAGGGCTTTTCTAGTTGTTTTCAAGTGGGATCAGAAGAGACACTGCTCAGCTTCTTGGCCCACAGAATTGCTATTGTCTGAGTGTGCTGTGTGCACTGTGGTGTTGTCCATACCTAGAGTTGGGAAAGGGCATCATCACTGAAAGAAAACCAAGCCAGTGGGTGAGAAGGACGGGAATTGTGAAAGGAGGGGTCTTTGTGCTATGGTGCTTGCAGTTCTCATCACCAGCTGGAGGTCTCTTATCACCGGCTAAGTGCTTCAGCCACATGCGCTGAGGTTGGCATTGACATATTGAGTATTTTTAAGTACATCTACGGTTCTTACTGCGATGGAAGCACATGTTATCTTGCAGTGGGGAGGCCTCTACTTTTCCTTTAATCAAGTGAAGAATTCTAGCTCTTAATTAGGAGCTACAGGTCACTTCTTCAAAACATATCAAGATTTCACATTTTGATAAATCTCTGTCTAGCTTGTCTCATCGCAAAGGGAAAGGCCTCCTTGTCTCAAGCTGACCCTGGTCTTTATCAAATAGCTTGGCTTGGATGGTGTGTTAACTTCCTGTCACTGTGACAAGATGTCTCACATAGACAACTAACAGGAGGAAAGATTTATATTATTAGTTCATGGTTTCAGAGGCGTCAGTCTATGGCAGTGGTGATGAACCTATGGAATGTGTGACACAGTGTGCTGTTTGTATCATTGAAATCTCTTAAAGGTTCACCAACACTGGTCTATGGTCAGCTCGCTCCACTGCTTTGAGCCCCATGGCAAGGCAGAAACATCGTAGAAGGGTGTGGTGGAGGAGAGCTGCTCACCTCATGGTGGACCAGAATCAGAAAGAGGGAACCAGTCAGGGAAGAAGGTTCTGGGGAAAAGATATAGTCCCCAAGATCATCCTTCCATGACCTATTACCTTTACTGAGACCCTACCTCCTATGTTTTCATTACCTCCCCAAAATGCCGTCAAATTACTGTCTCATTAATGGATTAACACACTGATAGAGTCCACATTGATAAGGGCTATGTGATAAAATCACCCTTTAAAAGCTCCATCTTGGAACATATAGGACTTTCTTTTTTAAATCAAAACCATATCAGTTGAGTAGTTTCTTTTCTTGGAAGTTTGGCCACTCTACTTAACAAGCCTGGGTCTGGTCCAGGGGTTGTGCTTTCCCCCTGTTTCAGGAAGTGGAGTGTTTTGGGGCAGGCCACAGAAGCCCTCTGGCTTTCACACTTGGTTTTCACTGGCTGTCAGTAACCTGCAACTCTTTTGTCATTAACTTTTTGTAGAAGGGTGGGTTTCTAAAAGGAGTTCTCAGCGAGCAAGATATCACACTGGAAAACGCTAAAAATGTCAGTTCTTTGGCTCTACTGTAGACTTTCTTAATCAGAAACATTACATTGGAGCCCAGAAATATGCATCTTGCCATTGTCAAAATGATTTTGATGTGTACTAAAATTTAAAAATACATTTTGGAATATCAATATTACTTAGCAATAGCCATTGGATAACATTGTCCTTTTAGTTATGAAGTTCCAGCATTTTCCAAATTCCTGATACATTGTACCAGCTACTGCTTTCTACTGCTGTACCATCCCAATTACCACCAAAGTTTTAGCAATTAGTGCTCTACAGATGCTATCAAAGCTCCACTTACCCAGTGATTGAGAGCTAGGCTGGTAAAGATTCTACCTGTTACTAGCCAAGTCTTCACAAACATATCTGAAAGACCTAGTGTGTACCTGTGGGAAATGCATTTTTATTAACATTATTAATAATAATCATTTAGTGCTAGATAATTATGTACAACATTGCTGCTTACAAAGTGCTTTTTATGCTACTTTGTATGATTATAATGATGAAAGTGTGAGAGGAAAAGCCAGGCAGATTCTATCGTAGGTGTCTGTGGCTGTGTAGGTCTAGGAATAACATTTTGTTTTTCTTTTTTTGGTGCTGGAATGAGATAGAAATTTCTTGTTGCTCCTAGTACTGCAAGATGCTCTCATTCTTTCATTGTCTTTAATTGAAACTTGGTTCTGTAATCTCAGGGGGAGTGAAGAGATAAAGACCTGTCCTCTAACTTCCTCAGAGACCCTTTGTGCATGATATGCTGTCACTAGGATGACACAATCTATCCACAAAGCATATGACAGTATTCAATGACAATATTCTTTGCATTCTCTCTGGGTGTGTATGCAGTTTCCAAGTGACACACTTGATCCTATCATTTTGACAGTCCTCACATTCAATACCAATCACTGCTCTCAACTAACTGTGACTTCCATCAGCTGTGAAAAGAAATGAACAGATTTTTCCATTGTGGTTTCTGAATTTTGCAGTTACACTCTTGGTCTCCAGGTTTTTCAAACTGAAATTACCCCTGTGGATAATTGGATTAGAGTTATTCCTAATGATCAACCAGAAAACATTTAATGAAGTACCTAATGTGACCTTGGTATCTGTTTAGAAATTATGACAGAGGAAAGAAAATGTGCAGCATATAGAACAAGTCTAAACACCAATATTTGCTTATGTGAGTCTACTAGGTTGGATTCCATATATCCTGAGAGTAACATGGGGACTTTTGTGCAAATAGTGATTTACTGAGTGGATGCTCTCCAATGAATCCTGGGAGGGAGTGAGAGAAGCAAGGTAGAACAAGAAAAGATCAGCAAAGATGTGGCTTCAGAAAACATCTAGCTTCAGATTGTTCCCATTGCAGAAGAACCCTGAAAATAAATCAAACCAAAGAGTTTATTCCAAGTAAAAGAAAGAGGACTGGGCTGCTTTACCATTTGCATGAGTCTGCCATTGGCCATGTATGCATTTCCTCCAGGAGGGAGGGCGTGGAATCCCTGAATCTGACTGGAGTCTCTTCTTGAAGGAGTTGCAGGTCTCAGATGTTCCACTGACTTCCGTTGGAGCTCTGTTATGGCAAAAATGAGCCTGGAAAAGGAGAATCATGGCAGAAACAGAATCTTCTCTGTAAAAAATAGTTGCCCGCAATTCTAATGATAATAGTGTTGTTGATAGCAGAAGATAATTACACAGTGTTTAATATATATGCATTCGACCATGTTGGAACCTAGGGTGCTGAGTCAGCCAGTAGCCAGCCAGCCTGCTGCCTACTGGGGCGCGAGCTTAGAATCAAACATACCACCCCCCCCAACAATCGGGATCCAGGGATCTGGGTATCTCTTGGGAGGTGACCATATGTGGTACAGCAAGTGGGGGGAGTTTCCTTCTACTATCTCTGAAGGCAGATATTTTTATCGCTGTTTTGCTTTGTCCTGATTAGCAGTGTTGCTCTATTCAATATTCTGTTTTGATGTGTTCTATAATGTTGTGTATTTCTTTTGATTTTACTGTACCTAATAAAAGAACAACTATTTTGAAGATAACGAGATATACAATGGTGCCTATTATTGTTGTCCTGGTGACCTGCTGTGATGTTCTGTGCCAATTTCACCATACTGTCTCAATTGGCTTTATTCCATCCTGTTTTGTTGTATATCACTACCTCCAAATTAATGAAAATTAAATAAAAATAAAACAATAGAACATGAGAAAACAAGGTAACAAAATACCTCCCAAAACTCCCAACTCCATCAAAGCTGATCCATGTGATAT
>PVJX010025260.1:0-27123 GCA_004027295.1 Dolichotis patagonum | reverse complement strand
CCTCTGTGTCAATGGCATGTTAAAATCTCCTGTTATAATTGTGTTATTGCTTATTTGACTTTTCATTTCTGTTAATATTTGCTTTGTATAGCTGGGTGCTCTGGAATTTGGTGCATATATATTTAAGATTGTTATCTCTTCCTCTTGAAGTTTTCCCCTAACTAGTATGTAGTGACCTTCTTTATCTCTTTGGATCATTTTTGGTTTGAAGTTCACATTGTCTGCAAACAGGATGGCTGCTCCTGCTTTTTTTTTTTTTTTTTGGTTTCCTGTTGCGTGAAGTACTGTTTTCCATCCTTTGACTTTCAGTCTATGGGTTTCCTTTTGGGTGAAGTGGGTTTCTTGTAGACAGCATATGGTTGGATGTTGTTTCTTGATCCATTCTGCCAGTCTGTTTCTTTTGATTTTTGAGTTGAGGCCATTTACATTAATGGTTATAACTGTTATATACTGGTTTATTGTTGACATGTTATCTTTCTGCTGTTGTATCTTTAGCTTTCCATTCTATTTAACTGTCTATCTTGTTTGGTGGGTTTATCCTATGTGTATCTAGAATATCTTTCAGTATTCCTTGTAGGGTTGGTTTTGTGGTCATGAAATTTGTCAGCTGTTTTTTGTCATGGAAGTATCTTATTTCTCCATCAGTTGTGAAGGACAGTTTTGCAGGGTACGTCAGTCTGGGTTGGAAGTGGTTTTCCTTTAGGATCTGAAATACTTCACTCCATGCTCTTCTTGACTTCATTGTTTGTGTTGAGAATTCTGCTGTAATTCTGATAGGTTTTCCTTTATAGGTGATATGTCTTTTCTCTCTAACAGCTTTTAGTATTCTTTTGTTATGGTGGGTTTCTGCCATGGTTATTATGATGTGTCTGGGTGTAGTTTTATCTTGGTTATGGCTATTTGGAGTTCTATATGCTTCTCTAGTCCAAATGTCAGTTTCCTGTCTCATGTTTGGGAAGTTTTCAGCTATTGCTTCTGTAAATATTCTCTTGATATAATTTTGGCTGTCCCCTTCTTTTTCATTTATCTCTATTAATCTTATGTTATTTTTCTATGCATTATGTTGTAGCTATTTAATTATTTCCTGATTCTTTGTTATTTTTAAAAGATCTTTCCTTTCCTGTTCACTAGCTGCAATCTTATCTTTGAGGTCTGAAATTCTATCTTCAATTTCATTGAGGCAGTTTTTACAGCTTTCAATAGAATTTTTGATTTCCTGTATATCTCTTTGAATCTGCTTTATGCATTGTTTGTTTCTTATAGTGTTCATTCAGGGATTCTATCTGTTTGCTTTGTTCCTCTAATTTTTTAGCTGTGTCTTCACTAGATGTGTTCACTATTTCTTTCACTACTTTTATCATTTCTTCTTTCACCTGGGCAATTATTTCTAATTTGAATTTCTCCATAGTTTACCCTAGTTGCTTCTTTATTCCAGTTGATATCATTTCAGGCATTTCAGGTATATGGCTTCTATTTTCTTCTATGTACATGGCTCCCAGGCTTTCTTGGGATGGGCTGGTGATTTGAGCCTGTCTTTTGGTCTTTCTTTTTGTCATTTTTCTTATTTCCTTGGTTTGAGTGGTGTTAGAAAGCTTCCTCTGGGTGTGTTGCAAATCTCCTCCTGCACCCTCAGCTACTGGAGCAGTCTCAGCTCCTCTGCAGGTACTTGGCCCCCTAAATTGAGAGGCGGAAGCAGGGTGTGGAGAACTGGGGCCAGAGAGACCCCCGGGGTACAATCCCTTTCCTAGGGGTGTGGATATGAACTCTGCAGCTGGAAGTGCTGGTTGCAAGCCGTCCCCAGGCCAGCCCAATTGAGCTCAGAGTCCCCAAGCAATGTTTCTGCCTCCTAGACTGAAACAAAGACGCTGAGCATGGCTGACTAAGGCCCTGCAATCTGCTGGACCCAGTCCAGTGTCCTGGTACCTCCCCAGGAACTCAAAAGCCAGAATGTAGGTCTCCAACTCTCCCCAGGTCACCGGAACTCACCTCAGGCAATCTCCACCTCTCTGTAGACTCCCAACTCTCAATTGAGATGCAGAAGCTGGGCGCAGAGAACTGGGCCCGGTAGAGCCCCCTGGGTACAATCCCCTGTCCTAGGGGTGTGGATATGAACTCTGCAGCGGGCAGTGCTGGTTGCAAGCTGTCCCCAGGCCAGCCCAATCGAGCCCAGAATCCCCGAGCAAGGTTCCTGCCTCCTGGACTGAAACAAGGCCACTGAGCATGGCTGACTAAGGCCCCACAATCTGCTGGACCCAGTCCAGCGTCCCGGTAGCTCCCCAGGAACTCAAAAGCTGGAATGTAGGTCTCCAGCTCTCCCCAGGTCACTCAGAACAGATAAAATCTTAAAGTTTCAAAATCAAAAGTGTTGCATGATAATTAGCACTACAAATTGACAGAACTAAACATACTCTTATTTTGGAAATAAAATTCTACCAAACAATTACAGAGTGAGCCATCATGCTTCATCAATTTATCATATATTAAATTCTAAGTGGGAAGTGATCAGTACGGGAGCACTTTCATTATCTACATAATTATTTATATAGCTATTTAAGATTCATTGTAAACTAATATAAACTCAAAAGAATATCTTTGGAGAAAACAACTCATATAAAATATATTAGACTTTTTCAACAACTTAAATAATAATTTCTTAATTCAAAAGAATATTAAATTATATATTAGTCAAAACTACAAATTTAACACTGTGATTTTATAATTTATAAATATTGTTAAATATTAGCGGTATCAAACACAAATTTAAATACAGCTTACATAAATTAATATTATAGTCATATTTTTAAAATTGTGAAGTTTGTATTTAAATAGACTAATAATTTTTGTGTATCTGAGTTTTAATAAACATTCCAAGTGAATTAGAAACATCTTACCTTATCTGGCAGTCTGCATTAGCTAATTCAACTTTGTAAGGCACAAGGTTCCCTGGTTCTTCAAATTCCTCTTCATAAGTCTTATTAAATGTATTTTATACTTTATTAGTATATCCAATAATTTTATCATACATTAAGCAAGTAAAATAATTGATATTTACTGTACTTTATCCCTACAAATTATAGCATGAGTGCTGTAGTTATATCCCCAAATGCATGAGTTTTAGGAGAACTAAACAAATTCAACTGTGACTCATTGTTGTGACTCATTTGATTACCCTTTATGACAATGCTTACACCAAGAATCAAGAATAGCAAATGATGTTTTATTGTGTCTCAAGTAGATTAGTGACCAAGAGGTTCTTAGTTGTCTGACAGGCATGTCAAGATTATTCCATTCATCAACAATTTAATGAATAGGTCATGGTGTATGTGTTTGACTGTGAATGTTTGTTCAGTACCTAAAAATTATACAAGGGAAACATAAAAATGTTTCTAAGCAGAAAAGAAGCAGGACAATATGCTGACCTAAAGAAGACAGCAGTATTTTATGGATGTAGTTTCTTTGTTTTCCTCATCTTCTGTGGCAACCATGGTAAAAAAAAAAAAAAAAGTACCACTCAGAGAGTGGTACATTCAGCTGCTGGGGTACTAGAAAAGTCAGACACATAGTAATTTTGTCAGACCCTAGGCAGTGGTGGCAAATGTACAGCACAGGCACCATATCGGGCTGCTTGCTGTCACTGAAAGCTTTAAGAGGTTCTCCATCACTGACCCTAAAGCTATAGCTCTGACTGCCTCTGGCTTCAGGTAACTGTAGAGATGCATTCTAGGGGTTTAGGCTCAAGTTGAAACAAATTCCTTAAATCTTAAATACAATTTGTTCCTTTAAATAGAAAATAGTATTAAATAACATTTGGGAAAGCATATTTCAACTTAAATATTATTAAATATCTGCTATGTAACAAAACTGATCTATGTTTGGCAAAATTCCCTGATAACATAAAAAACTAAACTAACCAAACATCAAAGTATATTCTATAAATCAACATAGTGAAATGTTTTCTCACTTCCCATATTGCATAGTTCCAAAGAGTGCAATACAAATTTCGACCACAAAATCACTATTTTAAAAGGTATACTGTCATGTTTTTATCATCATATTTCAATTCAAACACTTATTTTCTTTTAAACAGCTGGGTTGTGAAAGAAATCTTCTTGACAATAACATTTATGTGAAATTGTACATTATGTATTTTCTCTTAGTTAAGATATGTAAGTAGTCATTATGCACTTACATCATCCAATTCTATTATCTTTATAGATGGTTCAAGTCTCTCTATGTTTAAATCTTCTACCGGCAGAAACGATGTTGGGTATTGTGCTTTGGTCTCCTCAACTGGGAAACAAGATTAAAAAGTAATACCATTAGAGGCCAAATCTTACCTGACTATTTTCTTGAAATAATATTATTAATATTATTCACACATGAAAATATTGTCAATTTTCTTAGATTAAATTAAATGCACATTTTCTTGACATTCAATGTTTAATTGAAACTTTTTAAATTAAAGGTAAATTGGGCCAGGGATTTAGCTCAGTGGTGTAAGCACATGCCTGGCAAGTGCGAGGTTGTGAGTTTGATCCCCAGTACCAAAAATAAATAAATAAACTAAAGGCAGATTAAATCTAGAGAATGGAAAGGCAGTGTGCATGATTTTGATTTGGATATAAAGGGTTACATATTCAGCTTGAGAATAACACCTTAAAGAGTACCAAAGACATGTTCTAATTAATAATTTTGCTATGCATGATTTTAAATAATAAATTTTAAAAGATCTAATCAAGGCCAAGCTAACTGTTACCATCTTCATCATTTCCAGTCTGAAGGCACCATGCCTCACTACTAGTTTCACGTGGATGCATGAATGTATCTGGTAGCAGACTAAGAACTTGCTCGTGTGGAGTTCTACAAAACAAGAAAGATATAATTAAAACATTATAATACATTATGTGAATCTTTTGAAGACAGTCTTGATTTATCTGTCATACAAGTGAGTATACAAAATTAACGATGAAACCATAACTGTACATTTCATTCACAGGATAAATAGTGATTGTACAATAAAATCTTAAGTATTTAAAAACTTTATAAATCAACTAGGCATCATACAAGATTTTAAACTGCATATCCTACTGTTTTTTGTTTATTTTTGAAAATCAAATTTATGATAGAAGTCAATGTTCTCTCTCAGAAGCCACGTGGAGTCCCTGAACTATAATGTGCTGTTTCAAAAGCTAATCTATAAGTATGTATTTTATCCTACACCTCTGCATTATCTTGATAAATTTGAGGGGAACCTGAAGATGTATTTCAACTTGCACTGCAGCAGTTGGGTAATAAAATAGGCTACCATGATATGACTGTAAGGTGTTCTAGCTGTGACTTCTATTACATACTTAAGACTGAGGATTAATACAACCCATTTCAGATGGAACTCAGTGAAGCCCAGGGATTCTCAGAGTGTAAAGTGTGTTTGGTTATCAATGACATTCCCAGGAAAGAGGCCATATTTAATCAATAATATAAATAGCTGCACATGCTCTTTAGACCATGCAAGTAAATGAGGTCCCAGGTAGAAAAACAGTTCCATTTTAATGATATTAGCTAATATCAGTTCAAAATTTAAAATGAACTAGACTTTGTTCTAATTTTGAAACATTAAATTTTAAAATATACTATATTAAGTAAGCACAAATATTATCTTTACAATGAGGAAATTGAGACCAAAAAAGGTGACCCCCACTTATTCAAAGTCATTCAGGGAGTGAACACAGAGAAGGAATTTAACCATAAGCAATCTGTTTCCTCAAGCCTATGGAGGTATTGGAACTGTGGTACTCTTCAGGCAGCCTCTAGTTTATGTGCATTTCCTAATATATGAAAGGTTTATATCAGATAAAGGCAGAATATTTTTATAGACTTAGATTTATGCTTTGGCAAACTTAGCGAGAGTGACATCTAAGAATATATGATGTCAAAGGTATGTGGCACCTGGTCACTAGAAACTGCCATCTAGTTTGTCATGGGCCCACCATTTTAATAACTCAGCATACATAGTATTAATCATACAGTTACTCAAAATTTCTTTATAAAGTGAGCACTTCTCTAATTTGGAGTAAAGCCCTTGAACCAAAGATTTGCAGAATCTATTTCTTGGAGTATTGGAGTTTAGAGGGTCTTATAAATTATGTATTCTAAACTTCGTGTTTTGCAAAACTTGAACTTGAACTACAAAACTACAAAAATTCAAGTAATTTGTTAGCTAGTAAGTGACGCAGTGTAAGTTATGGATATTTGGACTTGGGTACCAACATTTTTTCTAAAAATTGTGACACATAAAAAGCAATTCCGTTCACCTCAACATATTTCTACTGCTTAAAATTTAGAACATATTTATTGGGCATTGATTAATTTAGTTGGGTAAACATGTGTTAAGTGATACTGAACCTGCTCTGTGAATCAGTGTTAGTTAGGATGTTTTGTGTTACACTGGGTGATTCAGAAAGATGTTTAAAATAATACTGAGTCACACATCTACTCTTAGAGATTTTTTTTAGATCAGTTATGAGTTAAGTCTAGGAATCAGTAGCATAAAAACTTATTCCAGGTGTTTTTGTGATTAGCTTTTTGTGCAATAAAAAGATGAGGGGAACCAGAATATCAGGTAATTGCCCAAAAAATACTCTCAATCCAAATCTATATTTTCATAAAACTTTTTCAGGTTCAAAAATTTCCTGGAAGTATAGAAATGAGAGGCACAAAACTTTCATATTGTTATAAATGGCTGGATTTCCTTCTATTTTAAGCTGAATAATAATCTTCTGTGGGTGTTCGTGTGTGTGTGTTTCTTATCCTTTCAACCCGTCAATTGGCACACATTTATTTTCTTGGCTTAGAAATCATTGTGTAAGTGAAACAATCCAGACATACAAAAATTATGTCGTCAAAAGAAAAACTAAGACCAGAGATAACTAACCAAACTTAGTTGGAGCAAGAAAAATATTTCTACAACCAGAAACCAAAGATCATTCAGATATACCCTCTAATCACAACTATTACCAGATATAAAACAAAGGAAAGAACACACAGAAATAGATTGCTTACAATTATGTGTAATTACACATAGATTGCCTACACTACAGGCTATCTTTTAGACTGTTTGACAGTAGGTTCAGTTATACTTATATATATTCATATATATATATAAATTTAACACTATATTATATATAATTTATAGTTTTTTCCAATTATACATCACTAAGGATGGGATGAGGCACATCTATCGATATTCATATATTATTTTCAGGTAAAATACAAAATTTAAAAATCATAATATGAGTAGAGACCACCCTAAAGGAGGTTCAAAAGAAATGAGTGCTATGAGCTATATTTAAAAATAGGATCTTGGTTGACTACTACAAGCTAACAGTGAAAAGCACTGTATAAAATCACTGTGATTGGTGAATTTGTTTCTCACAATATTATTGGTTCTGAAGCCATTTTACCTATCTAACTATATTTGTCTGTTTATCTATCTACTACCTATCTTACCAAATTGATGAGCACAGTTAGATAATTAAACCAAGTTTCTCATGGGTGAAAAGAAATTCAAGTAAGTATTGGAAATATACTAAAGGAGCCATGTGATGTTGATTTGATGCCAGGGGTATCTGCGGAAACTCACACTGCTTTCACAGATGCCAAAATTGATAGGAAAATAAGCTTAGATATTTATTTACTCTGTTAGGGATTGATCAAGGTTCTGTAAAAAGCCTAAAATTTGTAACATTGAACACAAATAAACACATGTAGTCCCCAGATGCTGTTTTGTGAATACCATTCTCCAGTAAGACGAATCAGAATGATTTGGAGAAGTGTTTCCTGGGCTGGGACAATGTAATCAAGTGCCAGAAAAACAAAGAGATATTCAAAGCAAACTAATAAAAACAAATACAAAAGTATGAGAATCAGTTAAAGGACAGAGAAGTCAACCTCAGAGAACACTTAATGGCCAAAACAGAGACAATTTCAGCCACATAATAATGAGTATTAGATATTATACTCAAAATAAATATCAGTGAATCCACTTAAATACACTAATTAATAAACCACTACAAGTATCTTCTTGGAAGACTCTAGCTAATAAATAGAGAGAAAATGAAGGAGCTAGAAAATCATTCCTGGAGCAGGAGAATAATAACTGCTGTGATGACAATTATTCAAAAACAAAACAACAGAATTATATAAGGTGATTAAAAAGTAAATAACAACAACAAAACAGATCAGTAAGGTACTGAGCAAGATGAAACATGATATAACTAAACAGATAATGCACTTAAAAAGCAAAAGGAGGAAAAGAAAATGCTCTAAAGGATATAACTACATGTATGTTTAAGGGTATGGGATTGATAACTGTATTACCAAGTTATTGTTGGATTGTTAAACAGAACTGTTTGCAGCCTCACCGTTTGTTCACTTTGTAGGCCTTAATTTTGTAACATGAACAACTATTTCTAAGAAGACAATATGTAATTTCTCAAGTAGTGATTTCTTAATGTTTTCTTTGAAATTCTGTATTATTTCTACCCTTTTTTCTGTTTTGCTTTTTTTCTCTTTAAATAAAATTTAAAAATAAATTAAAAAAATAAAATTATTCATTAATGTTAGAATCAAAAGACTCAAGAGAAAACACAATATGTTTGCATAATTCAAAGTGCACCCTCTAAAATAAAACATTTAAATATTAACTGTAAAGGCAAAGTAGTGATTTTACCATGGAGAAATTTAATCACAGGATCAAGGCTAACAGCATGGGTAGTAAGATGGATTAACATGCTGATCCCATGTATGCACTAAGGAAAGATCCTCTCATTGACAGTCTTTCTCAGAGCACATAACCTCTAACTAAAATGTCAAAAAAAAAATTCAGCTAGGTGCAAAATTTAGTATATTATATGAAAAAATCTGCCCAACACTTTTCAAATCTTATGGTCATGAAAAACAGGGAAGACTGGAAAACACTGAAGAATGTAATAGATTGAGAAAATAGACGACAAAAAACACAAAGTGTGATCCTGGTCAGATCCTGGAGCAGAAAAAGGACATTGGTAAAAACATTGATAAAACCAAAATGAATTCAGTAGGCTAGTCAATGATATTTTGCTGATTTTGATTTATCAGTTTTCATAAATTCACCTTTGTTGTATAAGATGCACCATTAAGGAAAGTTGAGAAAATAACATTTATGAATCATGTGTATTTTTTATAGTCTTCTGTATCTTATTTCAAATTAAAAGAAAAAATCTGCCATATCAGATGCAGCTGAAAAGGGAAGATGATACAAATACTAATTTATTAAACAGAAGCTTCCAAGGAGAGCTAATAAAAATATTTCCTTGGTTTAGAAATCACTGTGATAAGTGAAGAGAAGCTAGATTTATTCCATATGGATATAATGGGTAGAATTAGGATCAAGAAACCAGCTGGAGACCAGTGAAAATCCACTGGGACAAATGCTCAGACTACAGAGTAGACCACTTCAGAAGATGACTTCAAGGGAAGGTGAAGAAAGGGCTGGATGATCACCCCTCAGGTGCATTCCAGAAAACTCCATCCCTTGCTCCTCCAATCATTGCCCAGAAACCAGTATGATCTAATTAGTATCACTTAGGGGACAACCAGAAATTAAATAACACCAAACCTCTGGCCCCATCTTCAAACCTACTAAAGAATTTGTATTTCCTCACACTCTCTATGCAATTTGAAGGCATAATGAAGGGTGAGCAGCTCAGTTTTAGGGAAAACTGAGCTTCTGACTTTAAATGTACCTAGAAGGTATAAATTCCTATGGGCATCATATGGTGCTAAAGTTGAAAATCACTATAACATACTCATGTTTTTAAATTTTGGTTTAAAATTTTATTAACTTATTTTGAAAGCAATTTATGTAATGGTAGTCTTTGAATGAAGCACATTTGATTACTATTATCAAATTTATAAAGTTAAAGACACAATTAACAGTAGATTCTCAATTATTTATGTTAATATGGCAGCATAATTTATAACAACTAAATGCTGGAAATATTCTATGTGTCTACCTAAAGATAAATGCATAAAGAAAATGTAGTATTTGTACACAATGTACAACTACTCTTCTTGAAAGAAGGATAAATTTGAGTCTTCTTTAGGAAAACAGATGCACTGTGAAATCATAATAAGTGTAATAAATCAGATACACAAACTTAAACAATATGAGAAACCATGTATTAAATAAATAAAACGAAGAGCAAAATGAAAGTTAGATAATAGGAAACTGAGATAGACTTTACAATGGGAAAGTGACCAGAAGAGGGAAAGGAGAGAGGGGACATAAAAATAATTAAGATGTGTTATGTATATGTAACAACCCTTACAATGAATATAATCATTCAATGCAAACATGTACTAATAAAAATTAAAAATTGAAAAAGTTTAGGATAATGTAAAAAACTAACAGTATTACTTTTTCAAAGTAATCTTTTATTTATTACAGCTTACTATTATTCTTTGTTATAGATTAAAAACTGGTAGTCAACTTAATGCCAGCAGAATTAAATCACCATGGTGCTGAGCATAGAAGTTCCATCTGAGGAAAGTTGCCAGCATAAATAGAGTCTTGGAGAATACAAGAATGGCATTGAGGCATTGAGGCATTGAGGCATTGAGGGTTCTCCTAGACAAGCTCTGAACCTCACACCGAGCATTGCTTGCTGGCTCTGGAAGGGAAGGCGTGTGCTGCTTGGTCTCCAGGATGAACTCGTCACACTGGCTTTCTCGCTTGTACTTGACTGCACTTCTCATCAGAGGAGCTCGGGGCCTCCATGTCACTGAAGATGGCTGTGGTGCTTTTCAGGACAGCCCTGATCTTTTTTTTGAGTATGACTTCTTGGCTCCAGCATAGAACCCTCAACCTATCAACACAGCTCCTTCACCCCACTGGCATAGACTTTTTGGCTCCCACCACTGACCTTTGGGCCTTGCAAGCACAGATACATATAACAGACCGGTGTGAGTCCCTCTTGTGGACTCTAGACCTCCAGCTGGACTCATGGGAGGCATTGTCATGAGCTCTGGGTTTTCATCTGGACTCATTCGGAACACTGCTGTGGGATTTAGGCCCTTGGCTAAATATTCTGTGTCTTTAGTGTTGTGGATAGATTTGCTGCGTTTTCTTGTGTTAACTCTGGGTAATCATCATAAAATAATATTATAAACTCCATGTCCTGATTTTAATTGTTCTCTGCACAATCTCTGACTACAACATTCTTAAATTCTGTATTTGTGCCCTTTTGTCAAAAACAATCCCATTTCTCAATTATAAATTACTGAAGTATCACATCAATAAATTACTGAAGCATCACATTAATAAATTTTGTTTTGGAATAGTAGAAGCTTCAGAGAGAGTTAAAATTAATTTTAAATTATTTATGCAAATAAAAACATAAACTTTCTACAGAAATATATGTCATACAAGCAAAGACTACAAAATGTGTATATTCTTTATAATTGTAAAATTTTGAAATATACCTTCTGTGTTTTTTAAGCCATAATTTTTCCATATAAGAGAGATTATCTTCTTTAAATTCAACATTAATAGGTTCTCTCCAAATTTTCAGATTTGTTTGTACTTCACATTCTTCCAATGTGTCTAAGAAAAAAATACAGCGTGCATAATTAATGTAACCAAGTATAAAAATTACCTTATCTTCTTTCAAGATATAAAATTCAGGCTTCCTATGCAACTCCCACTGGCACTGAGGAATGCCACACTGCCCTCAGACTTGGTGCACACCACTGTGCACTTCCTGCACGACCCCTACTGGCCCTGAAGAATGCATGCCACCCTCGGATCTTTGCCCGCACAACCGTGAACTTCCTGTGTGACTCCCACCGGGAATGAGGAATGCTGCACCAACGGTTGCTGCCCTCAGCGACCCTCCCCATCTCCTAAACCAAGCACTTGATCTTAGGCTCCCACTCCACCTCCCAGAACCTTAAACTGCAATGGATTAACCATGCTGAGTTGAGGGGAGACTCAATGAGCTCTCACCCAAACAGAAGAGCTCAGCAGGCTCCAATCACTATGCTCCTGTGCTTCTCCTGGCATTTGTCCTACAACTTCAACAACCAGTTGAAGTTACAGTTTCACTAAGTAGAATAGGACCAAACAAGATGAAACAGAATGAACCCACTCAGAACAAAACCATGGGGGAAAGTCCAAAGATGGTGGACCGGTAGGTAGCAGGAGACAGATCCTCTCTGAGAGAGACAGCTCAAATGCCAGAACAGAACACCCTAGAGAGACCCAAACAGAGAGAGATGGACTCTCAAAACCCAGGAAGAAACTAAAGGGTAAAAAACTGCTCGAATATGAGGTCCTGGGGCTACCATTAGAGAAGTTAAGATCAGCAAGCACAGCACACTCCTTGAGCCGCCTGAATTCCTGTCCGAGACCTGAACAAGTGATCCACACCAAAGTGACTGGCTTGAGCCACTGGAGCGTGGAGCTGAACAACCCTGCGTGCAGCTTGCCCAGACCAGGCCCTGCATGCGACCCACCCAGAGGCACCGTGAATTTTCACTGCAGCTGCACTGAAGTCGGAGGTCGGGGAGCCCAGCAGTTCTCGGGGACCGGCATCAACACGCGGTGAGTGATGAGAATAAGACCCTCCCACGGGAAAGGGGAAACCAACTGGACGACATGTTGGATTTGGGCAGGAGAGCCCTAACTCCATGAGGAAGTGGCTTCAGTTGGTTGCTCCCCTCGCTGAGCGGGTTAGTGGAATCTGCTTGGACTGGGCCACACCACTGGGCAGGACCCAGTGAGTCACTACAAATTAATTCCCTGAGATTGACAAACATGACACAGTGAAGGCCTGCAAAGGTTGACTGGCGCGGAGGAGAGGAGCGAGTGCACACTGCCCGTGCTTGAACTTTAATCTCTGATAACCGACTGAAGAGGGCAAAAGCTCCTAGTCTGCACCCTCTAGAGGAGCCTTAACCAACAAGAAAAGGGTCTGGGAATTACACTGTACACTTGTATGGAAGGAACCAAAAACATGACAAAAGGGAGAAATAAGAAAAAAACCTGCAGCCCCCAACCCTGAGAACATTGATCCAGGAGAGGTAAATACAAAAGAGATCGAGGGAAGCAAACATGCAACATCAAATGCAGCATCAGTGGACATAAAGAGATATCTTCAGGACCTCGTAAGTGGGACCAAAATTAAAATATTAATTCAAATTAAACAAGAGATAAGTAGATTAATAAAAGAAAGGCTGGGCACCTCTCAAGAAGACACAGACAGAAGAATGAAGGAACACAAAAGGAGAGAAAAATTTAATGAAGAATACAGAAAAAAACCTACAATTCATAAAGCAAATTCAAAGAGATTATCAGGAACCTACAGACTCCATAGAAAGCTGGCAAAACTGCTTTAAAGAAACCAAAGATAGACTATCACAAATTGAACACAGGCTTGCAATGCATGATCATGAAAGGGAAGATCTCTTAAAAATAACAAGGGAGCAGGCAGTAAAGATACAAAGACAGGAAGACGAAAAGAGGATCTATAACCTAAGAAGAAAGCATGTGAATGAAGAAGCAGGAGTCAAAACAGAGGAATTACAATGGCTATTCACAGAAATTATTAAGGAAAATTTCCCAAGCATAGAAAAAAGAAATGATATGGAGATGTATGAAACATACAGAACTCCAGCCACCTACAACCCAATCAGAGCTACACCCAGACACATAATAATCAAGATCTGAGAAATTCAATATAAGAACAGAATATTAAAAGCCATCAGAGAAAAGAAACAGATCACCTATAAAGGAAAACCCATCAAAATCACGGCAGACTTCTCGACACAGACCGTTAGGTCAAGAAGAGCTTGGAGTAAAGTAATTCAAGCACTGAAGGAGAACAATCTCCAGCCCAGATTGATGTATCCTGCAAAACTCTCTCTAGAAATTAATGGAGAAACAAGATGCTTCCATGACAAAGAGGAACTAGGAGAATTTGTGACCACCAGTCCAACCCTACAAAAAATACTGAAGGATATTCTAGGGAGAGAGAACAAGAATAGGAGCATTTCAGGAACAGTGGCAGAGAGGCCTCAGTGAACAGGGCAGATAGTGGAGTGGAACAGAAATATAGACAACCCATGGCAGAAAAACAGAATAGCAGAAATAAGGCAGAGAAGATTGGCTGTAATATCTAGTATAGATGGCCTTGAAATATTAACAGAGAGAAACACAGGCAGAGTAGATCAGGAGATAGGGTCCATTGAGGTGCTCTATATAGGGAGGCAATGGGACCCAAAACAAACAGTGCACCCTATGGGAGTGAAAGGGGAGGAATTGTCTAAAATAGTAAGGCAGAGGATATTGTTAATGGGGTAACAAGATTTAAAATTTACATTATTCTCACCACTCTGCTTGGATGGATTACATGCTGTTCCAGTTTGTCTACTTATGTTAGACTTGAGGACATGGTCAGCTATCCCAAAAATAAGAGGACATATTATGGTAATCATCCCTAGTTTTCCTATCAACTTAATCTCAAGCCCTTTAGAACTTATACTGTGTCTTATTATGACTGATCTTATTTGAATCTGGTTTTTTAGATTGCTACTTTGTATTGACTGATTTTATTTAAATCTGTTATGATTGATAGCACCAACTCTAGGAGTATAGGCAACTACACTGAAGATGACAAGATTCACTAAGATACTCACTCTGGTTTGATTATTACTTGCTTTTGAAGTCTTATAATGTCTCCAATGCTTCGTTTTTATTAATGTTGTTATATACTGCTGAGACATCATGGTAACCATTGTAGATCACCTTGTATTGCGGTTATATATGACTTTTTTGCTTCATGCTTTTCTAGGAATTGTTTTGTTTTATCTTGCTTTGTTTTGTTTTCCCCTCTAATACAGAAAGGATAGATATACATGCAGAGACTCATGCATGTGTAGAGCTTATAAACAGTTTACAAGAACCAACTATATAACACATGTTGAAATGAACAACTACTTTGACGAAAAAGCAACACTACAGTACCCAGCTGATTCCATAATGTCATGATTTGTAATCCAGCAAAATTATTCTTTGTTCAAAGTTATTTTAGCTTGTTTTGTTTTGCTTAAGTTCAACACACATGAAGGTATGGACAGCTGTTTTTAGGAGAATGAGAGACACTATGACAGCCATTCTCGGCTTCCCTACTTTCTGGTCTTGAAGACCTGAAACACCCTCCTTGTCCTGCTCAGATCAATTCCATACTATGTTGTTTCATGTGAATTCCCTGTATGTGACAATATGGACAACTATTTGGAAGAAAACAAGAGTCAATACGATAGAGAGTGAATATTTCCAATTGTCTAGTTTTGGAATTTATGTCCCTTACATTGCTTTCTTGTGATCCACTTTGTTCTGTTTTGTTGTGTTTAATTTTACCCTTTTGATATAATTGAATGTATATTTGAGTGGGTAGGATGGATGACCATATTGCTGTTTTTTTTGTCAGATCGTGGAACAAAACTGTTAACAGACTCACTGTTTGAATGTCTACTTTACATGTTTTAACTTTATAATTTGAACAACTATTTCCAAGAAGTCAGTATGTAATTTGTCAAGTAATAATCTCTTAGGTTTTTTTTGTTGTTGTTGTTCTTTTCCTTTTTTCCTTGGAATTCTGTATTGTTGCTACCCTTTATTCTGTTTTGTTTTGTTTTTCTTTCTTCTTTTTAAATAAAATAAAAAAATAAAAAAAAATGTGTGTCTTGATCTCAAGCAGTGTTTAAGAGGATACCATGGTGATAAGTAAGGTTCCCGCTGACAGACACACTGTAAGCAGATATAGCAAATCCATCTCTGAAATATGTAGCTTTCCCTATGGGGAAAAATCACTGCTCCCTCAATTATGGAATAGGTTGAATATAATAACACTGTGATATATGGTTCCTGCTCACCAAATCCACTCAGCATGATGCCATCAATCTAATAGTCAAGTGTTATCTCTGGGCAATCAAAATGAGTAAGGTCCTTTCAGACTACACAATGCTAGAAGGCACAATTAGCACAGCTCTGGAATGATATTGTAAAGATGTACACTTCTCCCTGTTACATTAAAAAAAACTATACCTGATTGATAGAAACTCTGAAAAGGCATTTCTGGACCAGGGATCCACAAAATACAGATCATCTGCTAAATCTGGCCTAGTGTTTTCATGTGGTAGTATTTCTGTGTTCATCAGTAAAATGTACTCGGTCACAGTCCTAATTATTCATTTATGTACTGTCTCTGCAGTACATAAATGCAGTAGTTTCCTGCTGCAGTAACAAGGCTAGCGAGCTGTAGTACTTCTAAGTGGTCTCCTCACAGCAAACATTACCCTAGTTCTGTGGCAGTTCAGTGGCTGTTTAACAGTCACAGAAATTGTCTTTTTTTCTATCTAACAAATACAAGGCATCAAAAAATTAACTATGATTAGTATCACTTTCATCTGATAAAGTTTATTATAATCCAGTAACAATTCTATATCTTTGAAATCTTTCCCCAAATGAGCAAGTTAAACATAATTTTTCCAAAACTCATTCTTTTATATGAGTTTTGGAAGTATAAGATGATGACATTAATCTCTGCAATTCTCAAAAAAATAAGGTATTGCTTTAGGCATTTATTTTAGTGCACAACACATGGTGGGAACACTCCTAAAAACTTTACCTTATGCTCTTGTATAACAATCTTTATGATATAGGAAAGACTATTAATGTAGGTAATCTTCCCCTTACAATCTATTCTTAGTATATATTCAGATGTGAAAATAACCATATAATGCACCCACACTTCCAGTGCATCCAATATGAGTCAGACTAAAGATAAAGATGCCATAATCACCTCACCTCCATCAACACTTAACACTAACTAATACACTACAGTAGTATTTAAGATACAGGCAAAAATGTTAATTCAAAGTTAGAATTTAAAAATGCCTCTGAAAGTATGTGCATTGGCTTTCTTCCTGCATGTCTATCTTAGTAGATAGCCACTGGTTTCTCCTAGAGAAGGCTTAGAATATGATATATCGTGAATACCTGTGGCCACAATGCAGGATCCCTTAATGGACCAGCTTCTTCCAGATCTGTAGACAGGCTTAGGTGGACAACACTGTAAAACTGCATTCTCAGTGTAGTAGCCTGTCAGTTTTTTGTACAACAGACAGAAATTTTAAACCTTACCCACAAACTACTAGGCTATTTAAGTTATTCATTAGTAGTTATTCCAAATAGAATCATAGATATCTGCAAATTGAAACACCAAATTAATACTCTTCTTTGTCCCATACTTTGATAATTCCTCACCACCACCATTTAGATGCTTATATGTCAACACTTGGTCTCTACCATTTCAGGTTCCTATTTTCCCCTTGAAAGCAGGCAAATCAGTTCTAATGAAGCACCCTCTGCCAGTTCTCCTTAGCATATACAGAAAAGCCACAACAATCTCTTTTAAGGGTTGTGGTGCTTAATGACTTGATAATGGAAGGATCTTCTGGGCACTCCCCAATTATTGTTGTAGGACAGCTGAGTATGACGCACACTGTCAAATGCAACATTCTCAACCATCAGAAATAAAATCCTTCCCCTACAATTGTCAGAAAAGCTCCTGTTTCTCAACTGCTTTCACTGTAAAATCAGTTCCAGGCTTTATTTCACCAGCCTGGCAGATTGCTATTGCCACTCCCAAGGTGTCTAAGGCAAGACATTGAGACACAAGTCCTGTGTATGCATACATATATCCATAAATCTGACACAAATTTATCATAGATTTTATCTTTGTTAATTTATCACTCTTAAAACCTTTTCCTTATTTGCTCCCCAGACTTATGGGAAACAATTGACAAAGTGATGCAGCTTTTTCAGTGCATCTTCTTTACACCAGGTGTGGACTATAACTTTGCCCTTCCCCGCTTGAGTTACACTAACACTATATTGATGCTTTGACCTCATCTTACTCTATAAGTTCCAGCATAGGTTTTGATTGTATTTGCGTACTACATTACCCCAGCACATAATCTCTACCTACAATGTGCTGACACAATTAATACAAGAGGAATGTTGCAAAACTCTAAAACACAATGTTATATAACTCTAATTTTTAAAATATTGGCAAAAGAAAAAACAAGGTATTAAAAAATAACCAACATTGATTTAACAAATGAGGATGAGAGTCAGTTAAGGTTTAAAAAATCATTCATTATTTATCATAATGAATCAGAGTAAGAAATTAGAAAATATGGAGAAATAGCCACCTCATATGTTACCAGTGAGGGTATAAGTGACCTGAAAGAGGAATACATTAGAGGATAATATGAAAACAAAATTTTATTTTGAAAAGCACTATAAATATAACATTATCTAAGCTATTTGAGCCCTGATACAATTATCTTCGAATATATTGCACACAAGTGCCTAAAATGGTCATAATTTTAAGCCTGCTGAGAATTAAAACAAAATATCAATAAATCATTTTATGTATTATACAATACTGTAAAAGGCAGTGTTTGGTGTATTTATATGAAAGCTGTTGGCAGAATCTCAGAGTCAAAAAGTAAAAAATAATAAAAATATGAAATTACAAATAAGGTGCCTTGAAGAAATGTAGGAAAATTATTTGAAGGAGAGAACTTTAGTAAAAAATCCAATTATAATTGAGAAGATGGTATGTTATATATTGATATTCAGAATTGCTCTATATTACAAAAGAAGGATAATACAGAGTTTTTTCTCTAGAAAAAATTAAGTAACCTAGTAAAACTGAATGCTTCTCTTAAGAAAGACACACAACTGGAATTTATTAGCTCACTACATTTTATATTCAATGAAAATCAACTAAATGGTAACACAAGATTCATTTTAAAAAATAATAAATTAAATATTGTAAAAACATAATTTTCTTCAAGAAATATTTTGATAAAATTAAAGCAAAGATACTGTTCTCTCAGTCTTCAATGTCTAGAACATAGGACTGGAAGTTGTCAAGAAAAATACAGAGGATAAAAATAGTTCTCCAAAAACTGAAAGCAATTCAAACATAAATGAATTCTACACCTAAAATTAACAGTGGTAATTGAAATCACACTTTATAGTACATTTATTTTTTTTAAAAAAAACCTTTATTTTTCTACTTGACAGCAGACATTTTATATGTTGCTATTATAATTCTAAAATGGAATGATTATCCTAATGACAGTGGCAGAAGAAAAGCTGAAAGAATCCAAGAATCCAATACTACCTTCTTTTGTCAGTCTCATTATACATAGTAAATAAATGGATCACCCAGTGCCCAATTCAGAGTCTATGAATATGAAACCACTCACCGATGATCACACAGGGTATGTACTTCCCAGAGAAGTTATAACAAATTGTTGTGTGTATAGTTTTCAGTCACTGCATTTATACTCACAGACAACTGAGACACAACAAAGTCACAATGTATTATAAGACACAAATGATAATAATTGCCATACCTGGTTTTGCTGAAAGTAAGTTCTGTTTCTCCTGGTCCTCACTGTTTCCAGTTCTCCATTGACTTAATGCCTCCTGAAATGACTGGGCAGAAGCTTCTTCATCAAATGATCCCTCACACAAGAGCCCATCAGTTGGCTCTGTACATTCAGCTCTTTTTGATGTTGTAATTTCTACCTAAACCAGTTAAAATGGATCTAGTTTAACTTTATTAAATGTTCTGTAAAAATGCAATGAAACTAATAATTAGTCATTATAAATTGGACATATTTTACCTTTGAACCCAATGGTTTTGAGGTGCATTTATTGATATATCTTACTGTTTTCTTTAAAACTCTACCTGCAGTTATAATCAATAACTTCAGAAATTATCAACCACTAACCTGCAGACAGATGACTTGTCATTGTACTGTTAATTATTGTTTTCCTTATGAAACTGCAATAGTCTATATTCATTTTTCTCCTTCTCCAAACTCCTGTTCCCTACAACCTGCTTATATTCTAATAAGCAGTTTTCTTACATGTCAACATGCATATCATTCCCCTACTCAAAACTGTCTGTTGACTATGAAATATTAGTGTTCTACAAGAACCTACATGGCCCCATATCACTTTATATTCCATGCCCTATATTTCAGCACCTGCTCTTCTCCCCTCCATTCACTCTGCTCCAGTTAAACTGATTCCTACAGTTCAAGGAATCCATCAAATACTTTTTTAAGGCCCTGTACTGCCTATGCCCAAGGCCTACAATAATCTTTCTCCGTATCTTCACACAGTTGTTCTTCTCCTTTAATAAATTCACAAGAGAAATGGGTCCAAGGATCTTAATAACAACTCATAAGAAATGATGTCTCAACTGGGTTTTGAAAGAAAGAGGTAATAACACCATTAGCAAAAAGAGAACAAGAGGTCACAGTCATATTCCACAACAGTATTGATATCTGTGCTGTGACACGGAATCAAATAGCACTGTGCATGAAACTGCAAGTAGTTTGTGTTGGCATAGCAAAAAGTAGAGGAGGACAAAACATAAAGGGTAGAAAAGGAGAGCCAAATCATGAAGGATTCTAGCCACCAGACACAGAAACCTGGGTTTAACACTGCTAAAAGCATAAAGTCACTGACAAGTTTCACACAGAAATGAGGGAGAGATACATTAGGGAGTAGTAAGCTAAGATGCAAAGAAACTACATAAAATGCCTCAGACACTTGGCCATATTAATCAGCATTACAAATGCATAACCTTCTTTAGGAGTTTCAGGATTTTATCATATATAAAATATTTCATCAAATATATATTATAATTTAAATACATTTTATCACATATATAATTCTAATTTGTACTTTGTATTTTAGGTTGTAGTGGGAAGAAACTTGAGAAGCATAAATGTTGATCAGTGGAAAATAGATTTTAGAAAGTCAGTTCACATCAATACAAGGAGTGTTTTACAGGCACTGTATGGAATGAGAGGGCTCCACAATGTATTTATATGGATGTAAAATGTATAAAAAGCATGTTTCAAGTATCAAAAGCATGTTTTCAGACCAATATGCAAAATATGTCAACATTTTACAAAGAAATACATACATACAAAACTGCAAATGGTGACTGACTCTAGAAAGGGAATGAATTAAATGCACTCACTTTTCACTGTAACGACCTTTTGTTCCTTTTAGAAAAAAATTAATGTATTTGGAATGTTAATAAGTACAGAATAAATGAAGAAATATTGAAAGAAATATTTTAGGTGGTAGATTGCTCGGAACATGGTAACTATTATATAGTAACCCAACCCAAAATTTGTATGTTGAAGCTCTAATCCCCTCAATTTAATTTTATTTGGAGACAAGGCCTATAGAGAGATAATTAGGCTTAAACGAGGTCAAAAGGGTGGGACTTTAACTAGAACTGGTATCTTCATGACAGGATTAAGAGAGAGCGGATCTCTGTTTTTCTGTCTCTTCTATCTTTTCTCTCTGTCTCTACATGTCTGAACCCCCATGTCCACCCTTATATATGCCCAAAAGAAAGAGCATGTGAAGACACAATAAGGCAGCACCCACAGCCCAAAAGAAGCCTCACTAGAACTCAGGTTTACTTGACCCTTAATCTGGAACTTGTTGGCTACAGAAAATAAATTCATTGTTTAAGTCATGTGATCACTTTGCTAATGGCAGCCTGAGTAGACTCATATTGGATGTGCAAATTGATGGGAAGTACAAAAAGGAACAAAAATGTTTATAGAAAATATGTGCTTTGAAAACTACACAGGGTACCACCAACATTAACAGCTACAGATTTTGGAAGAGAAGGGAAGAACATAATCTAAAGATTGGGAGTTTTAGGAAAAATTGGGAAGATACAGGCATCCAGTATGCAGTCTGTCAGTGTATCTGGATATGTACACTGCCGATTATAAAGAGGTGCAGAAAACCTGGTACCTTGATGCAAAATGGTTTAAATATATACTGATTTCAGCAGCTCTCCAGAGCAACACTCTTACAAAAATGAGTCAGAGATGCAATATTTTTATCATTGTAGCTATACTTTGAAATACCTGGTTTCTCTGTGTCTGTGAGAGGGTAAAAGCTTTTAAAACATTTTAGCTTAGAACTGCCATATGTCACTTCCAGTCAAGAGCCCATGACCCCACCCAATTCCAAGGGGTAGAAAATTAGAAGAAGAAATGGGCAACCTATGTTGTAATCATTACCAAACAAGTGTATCACATCTCTGTAAGAGATGTCCCCAAGTAGAATAGGAGAAAACGAAGAATCAGAAAGGGCAAAAACTGCCTAAATATTTCAGTATTCCAAATCTAGGTTTCAATCTCTAAAAAGAAAGCTCTTTTATGAATATCATCTTCCAAGAATGCACCTTTGGTTTGAATCCATTTTAAGAAGTCATGAGACAGACGTCAGACCTGGGTATGACTGTGAGCCCACCAGCCATGAGAATTGTTTGAATGTGCTCATTAAGAATCAGATTCCTGAGTCTTAACCCAGATGTAACAGAGAAATAAATAAAAATTGGGGTGGCAGACTGAGGAACACATATGTTTTAACAAAGTCAAAGAGTGCTTTTGATGCTTACTTCCATTTGAGAAACAATGCTCCTCAGCACAGAGTGCCAAGCTTACATGACCCTGTCTATTCAGTGAATCCTCTGCACATCTGTACACACATGAAGGTCTGTGGCAATGCTCTCAACCAAGAATGTTCACCTGAGTACCTGACGAGTTGGCAAAAACACATAAGTCTAGATGTGACATCCCCCGCCCCTAAGGAAAATATCCAGAAATCAGTCATGTCTAGTTGTTTAATGAATTTCCAGTTGATTGCAATATACACCCCTGCATGAAACTGCTAAATTAATGGTTTACAAGTTAACAAATGTGATAGTTTGCAGAGCATATGCAATTACCTATGAACATTGTGTTTTTTCTTATATGAGAGAACCAAACATTGATAAAGAGCAAAATAAAAGGTGCAGTAGATGATAAGGAACAAGGAGGGAGACTTCGTGGAGGTGGGGAGGAGATTAGAAGATAGGGGGAGATGGGGAAATAAAAATTATTAATATATAATACATATGTATGTAGTACTTCCCTAAATTGAATGTAGTAATGATGTATTATATATATATTTACTACTGAAATAAGGTAAACTAAAAAATTGATTTTACAAAAACAATTTATTAAAAGTCTTTGCCACTATTCTGCCACCTGACAAAAATATACTCAAGAAAAGACAAAATGAGGTGACACATGTAAAATATTTAAGACAGTGCCTGATTCACAATAGAACATTATAATTATGAGGCAGTGACTCATTCATCAATTCTTCACAAAACACCATTAGCACATCAATTACAAAGTGAAATCCATGAAAACATGCTGACTTTCTTGGAATACTCAAGCATGTAAGTGGTGGTTCTTCAATCAGGAAATGTTTACATATTTATAAATGAATTCTAGTAAAAGACATGACCATTAATCTCTTCAAAATACATCCTCTCATCCCAAACACATGTAACTGCCACTTTCTAGGGCAGTTCTGAATGTCCTTTTTCATGCTTTTACAAAATGTGATAAAAACACACTGAGTGTCATCTAAATGTAGGAGGCTTACAAAGACATTATGCTGTGTCCTCCTATACCTTATTTACCTGATCGAGGACTGTGAGACTTCTGGCTGTTCCCAAAAGTCATGACTATGAAAGGCAAAGGTTTTGAATTGATCTGGAACACTGAAGCAGTCACCACAGCATAAATAAAAGCATGAAAGAGAACTTTCAGAAGTGCTTCTAACAGTGGTAAGAATATTTCGATGAGTACGTTTGAGGAAAGGCAGAGTACTTTGAGGGAAATTAACAACTATGTGTTTTCCACTATAACAATCATTTTTTCTATCACACCCCATGGTTCCTCACCTGGAAAAGAGTCCTGATGGCATAGAACATATTTGTTCTTATATTCTATAAGCAAGAGTTTGAAAATTAATAGCTTTAAATTCAAAACATATTGGTCACCAAGGGAAAAGCTATCTGATTGTTTCAAGCACTAGCAGTTTCTGAACTGCAGGAAAAAGGTAAATGATTTCTAAAAGAATGAGTCTTATAACCTAGATCAAAATTTGCAGTTTTTTTCCTGCTCAGGAATCAGTACAAGTCTATTATAAAAATAGAGACAGAAGCAGATAAAAGCTTATCTAGCACATCCTGAGATCTTGAATAATGACCAGAATTTGGTATAAGTCTGGTTTTAAATAACTGCTAAATTGCCTATCACCTAAAAAGCTTGCCAAGTTTTTGTACTTTCACATTAGTCTCTATACTGACTAACACAAATAGTCATATTGTGTTCTGAACTTTTATTGTAATATTTTCCCTAAATATTATTTCAATTTGTGAAATACTCAGAAAGTCATGTGGCTAAAATCATACATCAAAACCATTGTTAATCATCTGTTATTTTGCTTTGAAAGTCTGTATCATTGTTTTTAATCTTTTTTCATTTTAAGATAAAAAAAGATCAGTTTTCAATGAAATCAAAGCAATTTCCTTTAATATATTTCTGTAGTCAGAATATATTTGATTAATAAAAACAAATCCCTATTAAACAACAAAATGATAAAATAATCTCCAAAATACTACATGTATAGATAAATGTATGCATGGCAACCATCACCACCCTGTACCACAGAAATTATCCTATTCTATTTTTCTCACCTTACCTGACAGCAGCTTTTTTTCAGAGCTAAAGGTTTGGGCATGTGTTGACTCTTGCTAGTCTCTTTCATAGAATTGTTGTTTCCTTTGGTTTCAGCTGTATTAACTTCCTTTATAAATCCATGGGCAACATCCAAAACTCTGGATAATACTTGAGATTTTGCCTGTTAAGAAAGAAAAAGTGTCACTAAAGATCCTGGGCAGACATATATAAGAGTCAGCCTACATAATTTATAAAAGTCAAATTTTTGGCAATCTGTGATTGATAAAATTCAATGAACTCTAATTAACATTTAAAAACACAAATTGACATTTTTACTAAGCAGTATAATAGTGACAGCTGCTATTACTGAGGACACTTATTCAGGCCCATGCTATTCTAAACATTTTCAAAACACTGTATCATTTAATCCTTAGGGTAACTCTAACACATAACTTTTTATCTCTTTAGCAGAAATACAGAAGCTAAAGCTTGGAGAGTTTTAATAAGTTGGGTGGGTGACAGAGCTAGAAAGTGAGCCTAGCTCACTGTAGTTCTAACGACTTTCCACTATGTGAACACCAGGTAAGTTCATATTATTTTGTGCACAGAGTTGCTGTGTACTAGGAACCTGAAAAGGCAGTAATGAATACTCCTTGGTGGTAAAACATCTTTAGAAAGCATTCACTATGCAAATCTGTGCATCATATAAGCTCACAAAAGAAAAACTCATGTTTCAGAAGGGAAAGTTTTACATGGCTACTATACTGCCTGACAAATAGTATTTAATAAAAATAAAATGTGGGCAGAAGGAGAAGTATTACATAGTTAAAGTAAGTAAGAAAGAAAGAGAAATTTAAAAATTATTTTGGACATGTTTTAGAAGGGTTGTTGAGGAACACGTAAATCTGGGAAAGACCCTGTTCTCTGAAAGGTCTTCTCACAGCAACTGCTCTCCTCTGCCTGAGGATCTCATCTGAGCTTGAGTTGAAATTTCTTGAGTTGAGATTTGAGGGGAAGAGCCAGGAATTTCCAGGACTCTGTGAGAACCTGGCATTATGAAGACAAGAAATACATATTCCAAAGTTTTCATCTAGTTACCAGTTTCAATAGACACAATTACACTGAAACTTTCCAGTTATGACCTTTTGAAAATCTATTAAAATTAACTGGAGTCTGACTCTGGAAAAAAAACCCAGTGAATATCAACTTAACTAATGATGTGCAAGTATGACACTGAGTTAATAAAATAACTATGCAAATATGATAAATGTGACTTACATACAGATATTGCTGTCCATTCTGTGTACAGACTTATGGTATCTGTTCCAACATTGCCAAATTTTAAAGTACAATATAGCAACATAAGCCTGATTTCAAATTGCCTAAAATAAAATTCCATTAATTTCAAAGACATTTACAATGTTGTTTTAATTTTATATTTATAAAATATCAAAATCAGTAGTATCAATTGTATATGGAGACAGTAAAATAGGAATTATCAAGTTATGTTTATTTAAAAACACAACACAGTTCTACATGTTAAAAATATTTTAAAATCAAACCAAATCAGCCTCAGGTCACATAGTAAATCATATATTTCACTGTGGGATAGAAGTTTAAAATAGAGCCAAAGAATGTGATTTTCTGCCAGCATCTCCAGATCTCCTACATCTTTCACTACACCGTGTGATGGTAGGATTTCATCTTGTAACTGTTCTAAATTCTCACCTGAACTTTTTTTGGCCCTTAGAATGATATTATCTTCAAATTACATTCTAAAAGAATTCATCACTCTGAAAATGTATCATTAATCAAAGTAAAGAGGGTTGACATTTTATAGCATTTTGGAATGGATGACACCTTATAAAAGTTAAGGTCCAAGAGTAAAAATTTTAGTTGAGTTAGAAAAAAATGATATACTTTATGGTAGTGTCAGCGCTTCAGAATTCTAAGTACCATCATCATTCACATCTGTGACTATCAGTAGTACACGTTGGTGATCATGTTGACATAACCATGCTTCCTTATGTAAACCACCAAGTTCCACTGCAAGACAGTTCATACATAGTTTACAACCACTTTACACTGCAAGTTAGAAAAAAGTGAAAATATCTCCTTCCATAGAGTTAACTTGCATTGATTTATTAAAATCTGAATATCCTGGCCCTTCACGCCCAGGAAGTCTCCCAGAAAGCAGCATCTCAGGCTGTCCGTTTGGGACCCGAAACTCCCGGACCATACAGTGGTCTGAGCTGTTTGGATTGAAAGTCTGCGCGGACCTGCATCTCAGCGCGACTCTTTGGGACTGGGAACTGCCTGGAGATCGGCATCTGGGCCAGGTGTGTTTGGGCCCGTAGCCCCGCCCTTCACGCCCAG
>PVJX010025259.1:0-27131 GCA_004027295.1 Dolichotis patagonum | reverse complement strand
CTCCTTCTCCCCCGTCATAGGATGCCCACCCTGCTGTACCCCCTGTGTGCTCCCAGCAGACCCAGAATGCCCACTCCACGGCCGCTTTGACATCATCCTCTGACTCATGTGGGCCTCACATCTGCTCCCCTGTTGTCCCACTGTCACAAAGCCAGTGACATTTAGTTAAATTCTCAGTCTGATCTGTGTGGCGCCCCGAAGCCCATGCAGCTGTGACCTGGATGGCTTACTTGATCTTAGACTTCAGGACCTTTCTTTCAAATTTGGGTTTTATGTTTACTCTTCCAACCAGCTGTGTTAGCTCAGGCTATTCTGGCAAACTACTATAGACATAACCCTGCGTATCTCTGGGCTCTGAGGGCTGGAGGTCTACACTCGACCCAGCAGTTCGGTTCACAGATAGGGCCTCTCCCTAGCCCCCAGGGCAGCTTCTCCTGGGTCCTCATCTGTGAAGAGGAGACCATTGCTGGCTTCTCTGCTCTTCCGAGGGCATCTCCTGCCCCAGCTCCTCTAAATCTAATCCCCCCTCCAAGCAGCACTGCCGGAGTGGGCAGGACTTCGACATGCGCCTGGGGGACACAGAGCCTCAGTTCTTAACACTGGCCTTAGAAACTGCCAGCTGAAAAGCTTCGCCCCGCTTTTCACACACACATAATCAAAGGGTTGGTTTTGCACGTGGTGGGCTGCAGTCCCCAGGGTAGACCTGCTTTGTAGAAAGTTTCTCTATTGCTTCAAAGACAATTTGGGAGCACATGAGCTACCCATCTGCCCCCCTCCCTGACTCACAGAGGGGAGTGATGGTTTTGGGTGTCCCTGAAGGTGAGCCCTGCAATGGTCTGGTCCTTAGACACGGCTCATCAAGCCCTGTCCCATCCTGACTTCCTTGTCCAAAGTGCTTCCGTTTCCTCAAAGACTGTCTGGGAGTATCTATTGGTCCTAGAAGAAAAGTACATAAAGGACAATCATGCACCCTTGTATCCTTCCGTACCACCTCATTTCTCAGACTTGGTTTGGTTTCTGAAGTCTTTTGCTTGTGACACACCAAAGAGTGTTCCTATTCATTGTGTTTATTGCTTATCTATTATCTTCCCGTGCAATGTACACTCCAAGAAAGTAGGGGTCCTGGTCTGCTGCTTACTGATGTCCTCCAGGGGTCAGGAGGAGGCCTGGCAGGTATCAGGGGCTGGGAGGTCACTTGTGGAATTGTGTTGAAGTTGCTTTTGGCACGGGAGGCAAGGTTCCCATCCTGGTTCCTCCACCTTTTGAGTTTTGAAGCTTTTCTTGCTGGAGGGTCAGGCCTCTTAGTGCCAGCTTGTTGGCACTCACCTACAAGGCTGGCCTCACTTGCCCCTTCCAACTCCCCTGACACTGATCCACTGTTGCTGTGCAGCTCCTCCTAGGCATGAAGACAATCTTCTGCCCAAGGGCTGAGGGCCAAATGCAGGAAACCCAGTCCAGATGTGGGGCTCGGTCTTGGCAGGTGGCAGCTGGCAGCCAGGCACAGTAAGCAGCCTCCACTTCTTTCAGCCATTTCCAAGCGCCCCTGGGCAGCCACAGAGCTACTGTGAGCTTTGCTGCATGTGTGTGTCTTTGCTTGATGTGACTGGAAAGGCACAAGCAAGGCCTGGTCACCATCGGCCCTTGGCATGGAGCATGCACTCAACCCTGCTGTGTGGTTGGCACAGCCCTACTAGGGGAGCAGGCACAAAGGCCAGGCTCATGGCCAGAGGGCCCGGGAGTGGGCCCCAGATACGTGCCTCCAGCCAGTTGGAGGGAAGAAGTCTGCAGATTATCACCGACCATAGAAAATTGAGGAGCAGATGGGTGAGGGGACAGATTCCATGTCATATGGCAGGACGGCGGCACACAGGGGTGCTGCTCCTTCTCCTTCACCGCCTTGCCTCTTGGCTGTGTCTGCTCTGAGCCTTACCCAAAGCAGCAGGGCCCTTTTCCACAAGTAGGACTCAGTGCCAGGAGGCACCGAGGGTCTTGGAGGCCATTCATGTCCACTGTTCTTCCTCTCACAGCTCAGTGGGTTTTTTCCTGGAAGGCAGGAAAGTCAGCTGACTCCCAGGTTCAGTGTCCTCCCTAACCCACCTACCACTCTCACTCCATGTCTGTTCTACCACAAGCACCTGCCGCAGTGCTTTGCAGAAGAGGCACTCGATTGCCATGAAATACGGAAATCAATGAGTGAACAAGCGCTCCTTCCTTTAGTGCTACAAAATCGGCACTAGCTTTCCTTCGTGTTTACTGTACATTAAGCACCAGTCTAGCTAGATATACTCTCCCAGCTGACAGTTCTCATTCTCAAGGCTAATTTCCACAGCAACTGTTTTGAGGCAGGATTTTTTTTTCTTTTGTACTCATATGCAAAATCAGGGAGCAGAGAGCACAGAGCAGGACTGGCTGCCACATGCTGGGCACTGAAGTGGAGCTTCTGGCCTGTCAAGGTGGCAGCCAGCATGAGCAGGGCAGTGGGGCAGAGAAGGGATGGGCCACTGCCTGTAGGCTCAGCTTTGGAGCAGGACAGTCTTGGCTCCGGAAAGTCTTGGTGGAAATGCTTCTTAGGTTAATTTCTGGGAGACAATGTTACAGAACAAAAAGAGCTCAGGATTTGTAATCAAATCAAGACATTTCTGAGGCAGGATAGAAGGAATAAAGACAGATTGAAAGAAGACAGGAAAGATTGCAATTTTAAAACTGTACCTGTAAGAAAATTGCAGCTCCGGGATGCAGTCAGTTACCTTTCGTATCCATGTCTGTTTTCATCTCTCAGCCTGCTTTTGTTTTTGGTTTGCTTTGCTTTTTCTATCCTGGTAGCTCACCCCACAATCTCTACGAGTCTGAAAGACACCATAAAATTGGATTCATGCTTTTCACAGACAGGTTGGGCCTGTTCTCTGTTCCCAATCTATGACTCACAATCCCAGATACCCACTCTCAGGACGCAGTGCTGTCAATCAGGTACTGTGTCGCTAAATTTCACACACGCACGCACACACACACACACACACACACACAAATGGTTTGTACCCTCATGTAGCCCACTAATGGGCCATCTGACAGGCACTATGGGTGCGTATCCTAGATAGTCTGTCCTAAGAAGCCCCCAAGACCACATGGACACCCCCAGCCCCAGACTTCCAGGCTTCACACTCCCTTCTTGGATTCTGCTTAACTAACCTGCTCATGCATCTTACTGGGACACCCTGAGGTGCTTTTCTTGATGAAAATAAGCAAACCTACACCATGGTCGGGGGGCAGGTTGAGGTCCCCATCACGCATTTGGGGGGATCTCCTTAGACCTCACTTGGTGATGGATTCCTGCCCCAGTACCATCGTTTACAAGCCATGTGACTTGTATTTTAGAAATAAAAAAAAGTGAAAATTAAAACTAGGAAAAGAATTTATAAAATAAGAATAGTTAAAAAGAAAAAGAATATAAAGAAAGGTGGCTGCAGGCAGGGAGCCCCTGAATAGTTTCTGGGTGGCAGCTGGCCCGCAGAAGGAGTGAAGTATGATAGAATTGGGGTTTCCGGCCCCAGCCCTGGCCTTCAGAAGGAGGGATTGAAGATGGAGTCAGTCGCCATTGCCTGAGATGGGATCAGTCACGCCTGCAAAGTGCAGCTCCATTAAAAGCCCAGGATGGGGTCTAGAGAGTATTGGGACAACTGAGCATGCAGGTAACCAGAAAGTGGTGCCCAAGGGCTACGGAAGCAGCTGTCTTATTTCCACATGCCTTGCCCTTCCCTCAGCCATCTGGCTGTTCCTCTCACCTCTTAAAATAGCCTTTGTAATAAATGGCTAAACCCAAGAAAAATCTCTCCCCAAGTTCTGTGACCTGCTTTAGCAAATTAACGGAAGCCAAGGATGAGTTATAGTCAGAAGTCCACATCACACCTGGGATTCTCCATTGACAACTAAAACGAGAGGCCTCTGAGCACTGGGTACTTAACCAGTGCAACCAGATAGACAGTGTCAGACTGAGGTAGAGCACACTCAGCTGGTGTCCTCCAGAGAATTTCATGGTACGTGTGGGAAGCCCTCACATCCACTGTCCAAAGTGTGATGGGTTAGGGGTGTGGGAGTAGGAAATACACTTTTCCTCCCATCTCTAATCACTATGATTATTGCTAAGAAGTGTTAGTATGGTATTTTCTTGAACCAGTTCTCAGCTCGGTGACTATTTATTGGGGACCTGGCCTAGATCCCCAATCTCCCAAATGAGAGTGTGAAGGAGGCTTAAATAAATGAGATAAGTGGTATGATTTTGGGGCTCCAGGAGGATCAAAACCTCTACAGAGTATGAGGACTCTGTTGGCTAAGACAGGGGATGCCTCTGGGCAGTCTGTATTTATTATTTTTTTTCAAACAATGCAGGAAACTGAACAGAACTTGGGAGTGGTCCAAGGACTTTGCAAGTAACAAATTATGTTAACAAGGAGAAGTATCTTAGGAGAAGATCTCCATGTTGCATTTCACTACAGGAGTAAAATGCCTGAGGCTATAGTCTTTATTTAGTTAATTAGAGTTGGAGCCAGGTGTCCTCAGCCAATATTTTATCTTGTCTGGGCTACGTAAGCCCTGCACATGTGTTCAATTTCCATTTTCAATGGTTCCCAACAACTATTAATGAGCAACAATTCACCACGACTAACTGGGAAACCATTGCCTTCTGAGTAGAGAGGATATGATCTTGAAAAATCTACCATCTTAACAAAAGGATACTAGTAGCTCTTGCTCTTTCTGTCTCTATGTCTTTTTCTGTCTGTCTGTCTGTCTGTCTGTCTCAATACCTGTTACATGAAAGGGAAATAATAAGAAAATCAGAGAGAATACCTTTTATCTTTGGGTCAGGCGCACCAGCCTCTGTAAAGTCAACTTGTTTCATGCTTAGAAATATCTTTCCATGATGTTTTTACTGGTAATAATGGTGATTCAAAAGCCTCTTCATTTAGTACAAATCTTGGGCATAGCTAAAATATTAATTAAATCCACAAGTCTTTATTTCAAATTATTTTACTTCTGTCCATCATTTTTAATGATGCTCCAGTATAGCTGAATTAACATCAAAAGGCTCAGAATTGTACAATAATTGCATTTGATATAATGACAGTTACCAGTTAATCCAAGTGTATGAACATGGTAACTGGTGAGAGTTCGTTACAAATAACGGTGGGCAAGTGGGGTCCCCATTGTTTCATAAGATGAAGAACCTCAAGAAAATTCTGGCTAATAAGTAATAGGCTGTGGGCCACATGTTGGGCCCTCAGACTGTTGGTGAGCTGGACTATTTGGATGGGCAACTAAGATCTCCATATAAGGGTCTCTGATATTTCAGGTCAGGGGTTGGAAGTAATGAGCACACATGCTCTGCCTGATACTTCGTCCAGCACGTGTCCCCAGTGTGCACTGTACTCTCCTGCTCAGTCCGAGCTCAGCTCCACACTATTTTTCAAGGCAGCAGCACCAACTGAATTGGCTATCTGCTGCTGGGTAATAAATGCCACAAACTTAGCAACTGGAAGGAGTACACATGTACCATCTCTCAGTTTCTGTGGGACAGGAGTCTGGGTGCCTTTGACTCTCTGCCTCAAGATTGCTAACAAAGCAGAAGCCCAGGTGTTGACCACAGTTAGGGTTTCATTTGGGTCCCACTGGGGAAGGGTTTGCTTCCAAGTTCATGAAGTTGTTGATAGAATCCAGTTATTCAGCTGTCGAGCAGAGAGTTCAGCTTCTTCGCAGTTGTTGGCTGGAGAAATCATCAGCACCTTCCAGAGCTCTCTTAACAGACAGTCACTACTGGGAAACTTACTTTTTCAAAGCCAGCAAGGCAAGGGCATTTGAGCAAGCTGGACCTCACAGGTGCATTCTATTAGTTAAAAGCAAGTCAGCGATGTTGAGCATAGCTTCATGTATTTATTAGCCATTTATACTTCAGTGAAAGTGTCTGTTTATTGCCCAGTTTTTGGCTTGGTCTTTTATTTTGGAGGTCTAACTTTTTGAGTTATTTATATAATCTAAATATTAGTTCTCTGCCTGAGAAACAGCTGGTATTTTCCCCCACTTTATAGGTTGTTTTTCCACACTTTAGGGTTTTTTTTTGTTATACAGAAGCATTTTAATTTGATATGATGCCATTTGTGAATTCTTGGTATTATTTCTTGTGTAACTAGTGTTCTGCTTAGAAAGTCTTATTCATGTCTGTGACTTTATTTTTTTTTATTTTGAGAAGAATAAAACCAAATGAGAAAAAAAAATGTGGTCATTCAAAACAAAAGGATGGACATAGTACATGATTTAAGACCACAGTACAAGGTGATCTACAGTGGTTATCATCATGTCTCTTGTTACCTTCAACAGAAATGCCCATATCATCAGGTACAATAATATTGAAAATAGCAGTACAGAACAAAATCAATAAAAACAAAACATTGGAGACCTTATAGGACTTCAAAAGAGGGTAATAGTCAAACCAGAATGGGTATCATAGTGAATCTTAATGTCTTCAGAGAAGTTGCCTAAACTCTCAGACTTGATACTATCAAACATAACAGATTCGAATAAAATCAGTCAAGACAAGAGTGTGATCAAACAAGACAGATTCAAATAAAATCAGTTAAAACAAGGCAGTGAAAGCAATACAGGGTTTCAGATTAAGTTAATAGGAAATTAAAAATAGTTACCGTAGTATATCCTGCTATCTTTGGAATAGCTGTCTATGCCATCAAATCTAATACAAGTAGAAAAACTGTCACAGAATATAACCAAACTAAACGAGCAATGAAAGCAATATGGGTTTCAAATCATAATACAAGATTAACAACGTCCTCTGCCTTCCCTATTTAGACAAGTCCTCTCTTTTACTTTCCTGGGGTACATTGTACATTTTGTACCCCATTAACTCCTTTAGTTTTCAGATTACAGAGGAAATCCGCTATTTACCTAAGTAGTTTTGAACCTTTTTACCTCTGAGCTTGGTCTCAAGTTGTATCCATTTACCTACAAGAGCCTTAAGGTTTTCCTTCCTTATAGCTGAGTAGTTCTCCATTGTATAAAAGTGTTATTTTTCCAATCAATTTGCAGCTGATAGGCAAGCTACCCCCACTTTTTTCTGGTTCCCTGTAGATCATTATTTTCTCATCTTTGACTTTCAGCCCATAAACCCTCTTTCAGGTTAATTATATTTCTTAGACAGAGCATCTTGATGGACCCTATCTCCTGATCCACTCTGCCTGTGTTTCTTTTTATTAGTGTATTGAGGCCATCTATGTTAGCGATTATGGCCAACCTTCTCTGCCTCATCTCTGCCATGCTATTTCTCTGCTGTTGGTTGTCTACTTTTCCTCTTCATTCCACTGTCTGCCCCATTCAGTGTGCCCCCTCTGCCTCTGTTCTTGAAACCATGGTCTTTTTTCTCTCTCTCTAGCATGTCCTTCAGTATGTTTTGTAAGGTTGGATTGGTGGTCACGAACTTCCCCAGTTTCTCTTTGTCATGGAAGCATCTTGTTTCTCCATTAATTTTGAGAGACAGTTTTGCAGGGTACATTAATCTGGGTTGGTTTATTCTGGTACGATTGGCTACAGGGTTGTCACTTTATTTATTCTTTCGAAGAACCATCTCTATGATCCTTTTATTATTTTTATTTTTATCTAAATTTCATTGATCTCTGTTCTATCTGTATAATTGTCTTCCAAAAAGCAAGTATTGCCCTGATACTAAAACCAGAGAAGGACCCAACTACGAAAGAGAACTACAGGCCAGTCTCCCTAATGAACATAGATGCAAATATCCTCAATAAGATACTGGCAAGCAGAATAAAGCAAATCATCAAGAAGGTTATACATCATGACCAAGTATGATTTATTCAAGAGATGCAGGGATAGTTCAACACATGTAAATCAATAAATGTAATACATCATATTAACATACTCAAAGACAAAAACTATATGATCATCTTAATACATATAGAAAAGGCTTTTGATAAAGTCCAGCACCCAATTATGATAAAAGCCCTACAAAAAATTGGAATAGATATTTTTATCTCGATCTAATAAAACCCACCTGTGACAAACCAACAGCCAACATCATATTAAATGGACAAAAACTAAGATCTTTTACTCTAAAATCAGAAAAAAGACAAAGATGTCCACTGTCACCACTCTTATTTAACACAGTCCTGGAAACTTTAGTAAGAGCAATTAGACAAGAGAAAGAAATCAAAGGAATAAGGATAGGAAAGGAAGAATTTAAGTTATCATTATTTGCAGATGACATGATATTCTACATAGAAGACCCCAAAAACTCCATCAAAAGACTCCTAGATTTAATAAGCAAATTCATTAGCATAGCTGGATGCAAAGCCAACACTCAAAAATCAATAGCTTCCCTGCACAAAAGCAACAGACTCACTGAGAGTGAAATTAGGAAAGCAACACCTCTCACAATAGCATCAAAAAAATTAAATATCTAGGAATCAATTTAACAAAAGAAGTAAAAGACTTCTACATTGAAAAAGTATAGTAGTCTGGAAAACAAATTGAAGAGGATATCAAAAAATAGAAAGAGATCCCTTGCCCTTGGGTAGGAAGAACCAATACAGTGAAAATGACCATATTTCCAAAACCAATATACAGATTTAATGCAATTCCAATCAAAATTCCGACAGGATATCTCACAGTTTTACAGAAAACAATCCTAAAATTCATTTGGAAACAGAAGAGACTTAGAATAGCAAAATCAGTTCTGGGCAACAAAGGCAAGGCAGGGGGTATCACAATCTCTGACCTGAAATTATACTACAAAGCTACTGTAATATCAGCATGATATTGGCAAAAAGCAGACCTGAGGATCAGTGGAACAGAACAGAAGATACAGAAGCAACTCCAAACACACTCAGCCACCTTTTCTTTGACAAAGGACCCAAATATGTTCACTGGAACAAAGTCAGTCTGTTTAATAAATAGTGCTGGAAAAACTAGCTCTCCACATGCTGAAGACTAAAACTAGACCCATATCCAACACTGTGCACTAAAGTCAAAGTGGATCAAATATCTAAATATTAAGACAGAAACATTAGATCTACTGGAAGGGAAAACAGATAGAAATCTTAAAGACATAGGAATAGGTAGAGACTTCATGAACAAAACCCAGATTGCTTGCAAAATATTACAAAGAGTCAACAAATGGGATTTCACCTTTTTAAAAAGCTATGCACATGAGAAGAAATCACTGACAGAGCCCACAGAGTGGGTAAAAATTTCAGCCAATTGTCCCTCAGACAAAGGACTTATATGTAGGATATATAAAGAACTAAAAAAAAATCAAAACCCCAAATTTAAAGATCCAATTCAAAAAATGGGCATCTGAGATGAATATACATTTCTCAGAAGAAATACAAATGGTAAATAAATATATGAAAAAAAGTTCATTACTGGTCATTCAAGAAATGCAAATTAAAACAACACTGAGATTTTATTTCACCCAAGAAGAATGGCTATATCAAGCAATCAGCCAATAACAAATGCTGTAGGGATGTGGGGATAAAGGAACCCTTTTCCACTGATAATAAGAGTGTAGACCAGTACAACCACTATGGAAATCAGTGTGGAGATTCCTCAAGAAACTAGGATTAGTGGTCCTATTTGACCCAGATATTCCCCTCTTGAGTATATTCCCAGAAGAATCAAAAACAGCATATCACTGCAATATATGTGCACCCGTATTTACAGCAGCCTGATTTGTAGTAGCTAAATTGTGGAAACAACTCAAATGCTCATCAACTGAGGAACAGATTTTTAAAAAGTGGTTTTTTTAAAAAAAATAGATTACTACTCAGTCATAAAGAAAGATAAACTTGTGACTTTTATAGGTAAATGGATGCAACTCAAGACCATACTTATAAGGGAAATAAATCAGAGCCATATGTGTAAACACTGTATTGTCTCACTAGTGTAAGAAACTGAACGAGTAAGATCCAAAATGTACAATAGATATTGTGAAATGGTTCAAAAGAAAAGGGAAACTGTGATGGGGGAAAGGGGAAAGGAAGGTAGGGAAAATGAAATATATATATATATATATATACACACACAAGATAGTTACAATTGTTACACTGTTAGTTTATTTAGTTCATTGAAAAGAAAGGTTTGTGCTTATATTGTTTGGATGATATTTTATGCCCATATCTTTTACTCTGAGTAAAAGACTGTTTTGAAATTGTTTTAGTTTCGTGTTTCTCTTTAAAATATAGTTCATGTTTCTCTTTAAAATATAGTTCACTAAAAATAGTTTCATGTTTCTCTTTAAAATAAAAAATACATACACCAAAACTATGATGATTTAAACTGTATCATTAAAAACTTCATCCAGTGAGCATAAATGGAACATGGTACTCAATAACTACATGCTTTTCACATATTGATTCCTAACACATGTAGGACACTAGCAGAAGTTGGCCATGACGCCCAGTCATTACTCTCCTCTTTCTCTGAATTTTCACCTGGATACTGCCTATTCTGAATAAGGAACTACTTTTTCCAGCTTCTTTCAAAGGTAATCAGAGTTCTATATAGATGCACACAGAAGTAGGGAGGTAAATGTTCTTCTTTGCCTTTCTCCTTCCTCTGGTCTGGAATTCAGCTGGGATTATGTGTAGATAGATAGATAGATAGATAGATATAGACATAGACATAGACATAGACATAGACATAGACATAGACATAGACATAGATATAGATATAGATATAGATATAGATAAACATGAGTATGTTCAGAGCAGCATAATAGCCTAGGATTGAGAACAACCAAGATAACCACCAATCAAAGAAGAAATGAGTAGGTTTAGAAGATCCATGTAAAACTGTTCTAGAATAAAATGGAAATGATAAAACAGTTATTACTGACATAATGTAGGATAAAACAAAACTGTTAAATGATTCCAATGATAAGAGTAAGAATCTATGTGATATACCTTATGGGATGTACGTAGCTGTGGTTGAAAGCAAGAGAAGAAAGAAGAAAGAAAGGTAGAAAAAGAAGGAAAGGAGGGAGGGAGGGGGCAAGGAAAGAAGGGAGGAAAGAAGGAAGACAAAAGAGAGAAAGCATAAGGAAATCAGGAGAATGATGAACTCGAAGTCAGCAAAGATGGTTCATCTTCCAGGGAAGGAGGACAGATGACAGCTGGGAGGGTGCACAGAGGCCTTAGTGTGCTAGTGATGTTTTCCTCTAATTGATTACACAATCCAGTATTACCGATCTTAATATTGCATTTACATACACCACTTATTCTCCATGGTATACACAGTGTATTTCATTCAAAAGTGAAATTAGAAAGGAAACTACCAGATTCTATGCAGACATTTATATCATTAAAAGCCTATAACAATTATGGCTTATCTAGGGTTCCTTTAACTCATTTAGCTGGCGCTTATTGCAGGAGATAAGAACGAAGAAAATATTGGCATGGAGTGGTTCATTCATCAGACCTGTCACTTGGAAAACACACAGGAGAACAAGTGGGAACTGGTGCCAGCACACTCCAATTGCGCGATAAGTACCCTGGGTAATGAATTGCTTGGGTGCAAATTCGCTACCAGTCATTCCACAGCGGTAGCAGAATCATTTTCTTCCTTTGATTTTTGACTAGGAGGAGCAGCAAATGCAGAGGCTGATGATCTGTGTTCTGCCTTCTCTCATCCCCACCTGCTTTCAAGACGTCTGTGAATCCCTTGCTTCAGCTCGCCTGAGCTGCTCCTGGATCCACTTTCCTTTCCTTTCTGAATCAAGCTCTTCCAAAGGCCTAGTAGTTTTTTCCTCACCTCTTACAAGGCACTCAGGTCAAGGCTTTCTTTTAAAAGTCAAAATTAATTTTTCTGAAGCTCAATGTTTTTGTTGTTCTATTCCCAGCCATATAATAATACTACCAGGAGTCAGAAATTCCTTCCCTCTAGACCCAGAAGTAACAATCTACAAAACTTTTTCTGTAAACTGCTAACTCCTAGCAGGAGTTAGCTCGATGCCATCTGTCCTGACTTTGCTGCATACACTACCTTCTGAGAACCAGATACCTGGTTGAAGATTCAGATCTCTCCAGTTGGCTGGGCTTGGGCCTCACCACCATCAGCCCTCACCCACCTCTGCTCCACCCCCCACCCTGGCCCTACTTCCCCTCTGAGCCATGAGCCTCTGAACTCTTGCCTTGCTGGGGTGCTTTCCTTACACATGGATCTTAACTCCTACTGTCACCTTGTGTAAGACTGTGACTTGGATCAGGGGTGGTTTACTGTTAGAGGAACCAAGTATTACAGCTGTCATGGAGTCATCCTATCAAAGGTGAAGCATCTAGAATTATTCAGGTTCTGTGAAATAGCACAATGCCCAGGAGATTTTGCTCCAAAAGGGAGATTTGGGAGGCCAAATTACCACAACATTGAGAAAGTCACCACCTGGTTGTGAAATAAATAAATCGATGATAACGTAAACTAACAACAGTGACCATGGAGAGGGCTACATAATCCCAAGCTTGCAATTATTCATAAAGAGACACTGCGGGGTCTTCGAGGTGTCTCTAGTCGAGGCTGAGAAGGGCTAACTAGACCCATGGGAAGAGGTTCTCAGTCTTTCCAAGGAAGCTGCAGGGAGCAGTGTGCTTCCGCTTTCTGATCTGTGCACTTGCAGGTCAGAGGCCAGATTTCTCACAGTCCACAGGAACAGGACAGTGTCCCCAACCTGCTGAGAGCTCTCTGAGCAGCAGAACAGTGCTGATCTTATTCTCATTTGTATCTTGTAGACCACAGACAGGCTTTGGGTGATTCAGGTTGCAGCTTCCAGCAGAGGTGTCCATAGCTTCCCTTGCCCATCTTCACCTTTTTCCTCACGTAGGAAACTTGGATGTCAAAGTAGACATCCAAGTTAGGCTGTATCTCCTTTCCCAGTGAGGAGGGGTGGAGAGAAATTAGGTTTCATGCTACCGGGGTGGGGGCATTCCTTCGGAGTTGTGGGTCCTTTCTGTGCAAAGCAGGTTCTAGAACCTTGTGGGGACGGTGGGGGTGGGGAGGTGGCATCGTTGTCCTATTGTGTGGGTAGAAATTTTAAACTCTCTAAACTGAGCACTTGGAGGCAAGAGCTGCAGCTTCCATGGGCTGCTGTGTGCTCACGGATTAGAGTGCAAGTGTTGTCTGTAAAGTAGTTGTTCTTCAGAGTCAGGCAGGCACAGTTTTTGAACCCCCGCTCTATCACTCATGGGGATGTTACTTCTCCTTTATGTTACTTCTTGCTCTCTCATCTGTAAAGCAGAATTAATAATACATGCCTTCAGTCCTGAAGTGTGGATAAAGGAGGCTGTGTATGTAGGGGCACTGTGACTGGCACTCACGGAGCCCCCCCATAGAGCCTAGGCATTGTTATTACCTTCATAGAGATGTTACCCTTCTTTCCACCAAGAGACAACATTTGTAAACCACAGAAGCACTGGGCACTGGCACCACAGTTTGTATTCGAACAGAGCTCATCATAGACAAATCATGAAAGGAGAGAGATTCACCCCTGGGTGCACAGACCCCCTTCCTTCCACTTCTCACAGCCTCCTTCCTGTGGGTGTCTTCTGATCAGGCCCAACCCCCAGCGTCCACACAGGAGGCACTTGCACACCCCAGGAAGTGGGAAGATGCTGGCAGGGATCTATGGAAGAATGGGGACACTGTGGGGCAGGAGCAGTGACAGAGACAATGTCACCCCTCTCTGGACAACCGCCACTCACCACCTTGGGCATACTTCTACAGTTCTTTGGTAGAAAGCACCTCTCTCCTTTCTTTAGTTTCTGCTCTGGACAGCTAATTTGGAAATGTAATCCGCCCTGGTGTGTAGGTGGTTGTTCAGATATTATCCTGCCCAGAGAGGAAACAGCGCAGGACCCGATGCTATCCAAAGAAACAGCTCTACTGGTGCAAGTCATAGGAATGGTTGTAAGCCTGTGTTTATGTGGCATCTATAGACAGGCAGAATGGATCAGTCTGTGTCTGTGTTGTCTACTGCACAGCGCGTATCTTTTCATGGGAGAGTCAAAGATAGCTTGAGGATATAGCCAGGGACAATGGGAGAAATACAAAGGGATAAATAAAAAGTAAAATGAAATTCAGAAAGTGCAATTCAATTTTAAAATGCAAAGTAAGTGAGAAGTGAGCCTGACCCTGCTACAGGAATTGCAGCCTGCTCGTAATTGTACTGAAGAAGCCCAGCGAAGCCCAGGATCAGTAACTGTTCTCTGAGGACCCCTTGGCACTGAGATGTAAACTTTTCAGTCTGGATTTCAAAGTAAAATATTAAAAGTGGTGACAATTTAGGTCTTTAGCTCTGCTTTTATTTGACATCAAACCCCGTGGACAATCTAATTCTGGACTTGAATACGCTGGTGGCACCATTCTTAAGACTCATGAAAAGTGATTCTTGGGCTTCAGACTCAGATCGTGATTTAGCTCATTACTTCTATAGTAGAAATACAATTCCCAACCTGCTAAATGTCAGATGTGCCTAATTTGTGCCCCTTGAAATTGAAGAGTGAATTCCAAGGAAAAAATGAGGCTAAAAGCAGGAAGGCGTTATTGAGAGAGAGCTCCTGAGAGACAGGTCCTGAGTGGGTTGTGAGTGGGTTGCCACCAAGGCTCTTTGCCAGGGGCAATTTATGCAGCAAAGTCACTGTGTAGGTACAGCATGGGTCAAACTATCGTCAACCTATAGGATTACAAGTATGGCTGCTTAGGTAATGTTCGTCCATTAGGAAAATGGGTCGTGTTACAGGGGTACACGGAAAGAACAAAAGCATTCTGAGGAAGGTGTGGGCCCGGACACTCTGGTCACCCACCGGGGCAATGGATGCCTGTCTGTACTTCCTGAACCAGGTGGTGCTAATTACAGATGAATAACGTTTGCTGCTTATGGAGGAATATAGGCCCGGTCATTGCATCTCTGTCTTGAGGGCCTGGTTTTCTTCAGATGTGCGTCCAGCTTCAATTCCGATCTCTTTGGTTTTTAGGGGCTTCCTCGAGAGCCCAGTGCCTCTCTGACTGTGTATTAATTTCTATCTAACTTAGCTGCTTATAACATTACCCCAGCCACCCAATTCTCAAGCCTCTCAGGACTGAGACTTAGCATTACCTCCCCTGGTTCTTAAGCCTAAAACCACACCGCCAGCTTTTCTGGGCCTCTGGCACAGGATGGCACTGCTCAGCCCCCATAATAATGTAAGCCAGCATCTCATAATACATCTTTTTCTCTGTCTCTATAAAATTTTATTGGTACTTCTTCTCTAGGGAACCCTGACTAACACAGAGGGAAAAGGAAACTGCAGGCCTCTCTTGTAAACACCAGAATGTGGGCCCCGGGGTGCTGGTGCTCTGAGGAAATGTGCCCTGGAGCTCACTAAAATGTCTCAAGCTCTGTAATGTGGCTGCTTCAGGAGGGACAGCAGCTCATTCCTGTAACACAGGAGAGTGAGTCATGCAGAGGCAGAGCCAGTCCTTTCCTGCTGAGAGACCTTCCCGCCCACTTGCTTTTTACAGAGCAACTGTCAACACAAATCACTGCAAGGTGGGAAACACATGTTAGCCTGGGTGTATACACAGACGCAAGGCAAGGCATGGAGGAGGTCAGTGCCTTTGGCCCTTCTTAACAGGCCAGCGGGGTCTCAGGACCCTGAGAGATCTCAGCCCTCCACTCTCGAAGGCAGATCCAGTCCCTCAGGAGCTGGGGCTCCTAACAGAAATTTCCTCCCAGCCCCACCCATGCTCCTCCACCTCCAGTGGTGCTCACAGCTTTGTTCAGGTCAGCTTGCCTTTTGCAGTTCTAAAGCTGCAGGGCTGAGTCAAGTTTGTATATGTGGCCTAGAAAATGCCTTGCAAATGCGTTTGTGCTAAAGATGAGGACGTACGCATTTATGTGTGTATTTAACGTAGGCATTGAGAAGAGTCTGGGAGCTGAAATTTCCTTGTTAAAAAGCATGAAAATCCATCTGGGACTTTCTCGCATTAAGGATCAAATCAGCTCAAAGAAACTTTATCTAGAATATTGGAATTTTAAATCTGAGGCTTCTTAGTCTGTGGGTTCTAATGCCTTTGAAATATGATGAAAGCTACAGACCCAGTCCCAGGAACAAGCACAGAAACTTGCCCAGTGTTGGAAGGTATCCTCCTCCTAGGGTTTGGATATACGTCCCCCAAGGCTTATGTGCCTGTGACTTGAAGACCTCCCACAAGTCCTCACTTCTGATTTGCCACTCTGAATGCCAGACCTTCCCTAGGCTGACAAGGATTTTCTTTCTCCAATTATAAGAAAGTTGCTTGACTGAGGAGGACTAGAGTCTGCCGATCTTTATTGGTCTGTGTAATTGCCAGGTTAAGGGCTCTGTCCCTTTGGCTGTAGCCTATGGGCTATTTTAGGTTCCAACAGAACGTAGACTGGAAAGCTGGCAGGCAAATGTGCTGTATTTTTGCTCCTACATTTTCTCTCTCTGCCTGGTCACCACCTTAAATCTTGTTTTGTACTTACATTACACTCCTGCTTGAAACACTTGAGTGACTTACCTCATTCTACAGGACAGGTATGTTTCCAAGGTCATCCATCTTCTTCCCGTGGTCTTGTGTGGGGAATGACCCAGACTGCTGCAAAGTTCCAGGGCATCTAAGGACACCTGAGGATGTGACCCTGCTTGCTTGTCAAGCACAGGTACACAGCAGGATACATTTCTGTAACCATGTTTTAGCACAGGTAAACACACATGTGCTGGTTCTGGCACTATGTAAGAACGTAAATACGAGGTAACAGCTTGTATAAGCATTATACAATAGCGATGCAGGCGGCTCTGGTTCTTGCACTCTTGTACTCGTATGCTTTGCTGTGCCGATGTCTTGCACATGTGCATTCTTTAACCCTGGGACCTCACCCTCAAAAATCTTCCTTGGGTCCCCCAAGTGGAACCCAGGTGGACCAACACCTTGTCATTGGGCAGGGTTCAGGAAGGTTCCCAAAACAGGCGGAGATCCTGAGCCCACCTTGCCCCAGAGTAAGTTTTCCAATTTCTATCACAAAAAAGAATTTTACATGTTACATGTTAGTAAGAAGTATAAAGGAATTTGTTGGGCAGAATTGTAAAATCTTACATGGTGAAATAGAGAGTCACATCATAGTCTGGAGCGGGGTACCCTTATGGGAACTTTAGGGTGGATACCTGTGAAACCTGTGAATCTATGGAAAGAGGAGCTGAAAGGAGGTGGTCTGTTGCTATAAGAAAGGAGACAATGAGGCCAGCCTGTTCACAGGTGGTGACCATCATTGGTGATGCAGGAGTGTTTGGTAAATGAAAAACAATATGCAGCCCACTTGCAGGCAAAAGGGAATGGTTTAGCCTTATTGTGTTTGCAAAGACCTTAGGAGGTTTTTTTGGACTGAGCTTGAGTTCTGAACCTGCAGTTTTTACAAAAAGTAAATTTTTGATTTATTATTTTATTTGTCCTTTTTACTTTCTTCATTTCTTTTGTCCTATATCAGTCTCACCTACCCCCTTTTCTGCCTCTTCTCTTATCTCATCCAAGCCAAGCTGCTTCTCCTTCCTGCTTCTGCTGTCTCACACCCTGCGCCTTTGCACTTGTGGCCCCATGCCCCAAGTGACTCTGTCTTCACCTGACTGTCCCTACTCATTCATTCACTTTGATGTCATCTGCTCCATGAGCCTTTCCAGGCTTCTCCGTGTGAGATTCTGTGGGTGGCACCTAAGGTCAGGGGCTTCTGGCCATTAAATTCTGAAAACCTGATTATCACCTCTTTTGCCCATTTTCCCTAATCCTGCTGCCACTTTCTCAGTGGTCTTCAATACAGCATATACACTTGGCAATTTCCTTCCCTTACATAAGAACTTGGACTATTTTTGGCCCACTCAACTCTAGAAAAACGATCAACTTTGTCATCTCAAAAGAATCTCTAGGAACGATGCTATTAACAGTGTAAAAGTTTCTATAAGGCTGGCTGGCAGAGCATATACATTCAAGCTATGCTACCATTCATGTTCACCATTAAAAAATCTGAGGCCAGGTGTGGTTGCACACAGCTGTAACCCTCGCACTCAGAAGACTGAGGCAGGAGTATCACCATGAGCTTGAGGCCAGCACGGGCTACCTAGTGAGTTCAAGGTCAACCTGGGCTACACAGCGAGATCTTGTCTCAAAAACTAAAAAACAAACAAAAAACTGTAGGAAAATGAGTAACAACAGCTCAGCCACTTCAAGATTTGTAAAATAACAACTCGGGAAGTAAGAAATGAAGAAGTAGACCCCAGGGACCAGGAGAAATCTGACAGGAAAATTAAAAATTACAAAGAAATCGAATGGACAGAATGCAACATGGAGGAGTGAAGAGATGGTTTGCCCTGGCACCTTAGCTCCTGCTCATAGCTCCCAGGAAAGGGAGACCAAACCTACAGAGGCAAAATGAATGCTGAGAATGCCAGTGGCCTCAGGGAGAAATGTGATAGCAGAACAGACTGCAATCTGCTGGGACAGTACAGGATTCTTCTCCCATAGAGTTGTTTCAGGCAACAGCTGGAGAGTGACTCTACTATAAGCACCTACCATATCTCTAGAGAGAGTGTTTGGTTGGACTCCATTCTGGGGAAAGGGTTGATTGTTTGCACTTAAGAGTCAGAGCAGCCCCATGGATTCACTTCAGGGCTCCAAGTGCTACACTCCCACAGTGACTGGATGAGAGACAGCCACAGGAGACAGCTAAGGTCAGGGCACAGTCTGGGAAGAGACATGAGCTACAGAACATGGACTGCACGTCTGCAGTCTGAGCCAGGCCAGCCTAAGTTGCTCTGGATTTGAAAGTTGACACACTGGCACCCTCACCTTAATCCTCCTACTGCCTGCCTGCATTCAGCATGAATCTGGGCTCTGATCAACTTCTTTATCTACCAGTGTGAGCAGACACATGTCTTAACTTAGACATTGCCCCAAAACTGTAGGCCCTGGAAGAAAAACACACATTTAAAATGAAAGACACTTTAAAAGCAAAAAGAGGACATGAAAAATGGATTCAATGGCTGATATATGATGCAAAAGGACTAATCTAAGAGTAATAGGAATAAGCAAAACATCAGAAGATAATGCAAATGGCATAAAAATGTCACAGAAATAATGGCAGAAAACTTTTCCAAACATATGGGAAGAAATAAACATTAATATAAGTGAGGCGTATAAAACCCCAAATAGTCAACACCTAAAAAAGGAACTCTCTGTAGTGAATTAACTAATGGTCAACTTGTAACACCCAGCTAAACTGAGTCTGTGTGATTCTGGGTTTAGAAGGTCCACCTGAGGATTGTTGCCAACAGCATAAAATAAACTGGAGTGGGATGTGCTGTTGAGTCTCCTGGAGAAGCTTGTCATCCTGGTTTTCTTGATATGAACTCAGCAGTTCTCATCACTGGAGGAGCTCGGGTCCTCACTGTCACTAAGGATAGCTGCAGTTCTTTTGTGGAGCACTTTGTTCCTTACCTTGAGCATTACTTCTTGGCTCCAGTGCACATTCCTCAGCCTGCTGGTATAGATCCTCATTGCTCTGGTGCAGACTTTCTGGTTCCCACCACTGACCTTTTGGCCTTTACAATGCAGATCCTTGATACAGACTTGCATAAGACATTGTTGTGGGCTCTAGGCCTCCAGCTGGACTTGTATAGGCCATGGCATGGGATCCAGACCCTCAGTTGGATTCTTTGGGTCTCTAGTGTATGGAGATATCTCATGCACTCTAATACATTTGGCTTTTTGGGTAAATATTATAAAATAACCCTATAAATTATGTGCTCTGTTTAAATTTATTCCTTTGCAAACCCTGACCACTACACTCTCCTTGCCACATAATACTCAAAGAAATCCATCACAGTAACCAAAATCTTAAAAGGTATCAGAGGAAAGCAATAAATCACATATAAAGGTAAACCCATTAGAATTATAGCAGACTCCTCAACACAAATCTTAAAGGCCAAAAGCACTGAGAGTGAAATGTTGCAAGTCCTAGACGATAACAACTTCCAACTCTGAATTATGTAGCCTGCAAAACTTTCTTTCAAAATTGGTGAGTAAATAAGTTATTTCCATGACAAAGAGCACAGCAAGAAATTCATGACTAATATGACAAAAAATTCTCAAGGGTATCCTAAAAAGAGACAGTGAAACTAACAGTGACAATAAGTCAAAAAGAATGAATACACTGAGCAGAATGAGCAGCTAAGCCAAAGGGGGAAAAAGAAGAGTAGCAACAGAAAGATAATGTGATGATAGCAATAATTCAATACCTTTCAGCAATAGCTCAAGGTGAGTGGTCCCCATTTCCTAATCAGAAGACACATATCAGCAGAACTGATCAAGAAACATATCCAAATGATATGCAATTCGCAGATTAAAATCAAAGGATGGAAAACAATATTCTATGCAACAGGATTTCAGAAGAAAGCAGGGGTAGCTATCCTAATTTCAGAAAAATTTGGGTTTCAAGTCAAAACTGATCAGAAGAGTTAAAGAAGGTTACTACATATTGGTTAAGGAACAATTCAACAGAAATAAATAACAGTTATAAACATATACACACCAAGCACTGCTGCTCCCAACTTCATAAAACAAATGCAAAAATCAATTAAACACCAATATAACTTTAGTGGGACACCTCAAGGCCTCATTGTCACAGACAGATCAATTAGACAAAAAAATCAGCAAACAAGTACAAGAGTTGAACCAAACCTTTGAAAAAATGGGCTTAATACATCTCTACAGTGTTTCACCACCAACAACAGAATTCACATCTTTCTAGCAGCATATGGCACTTTATTCCAAAATAGACCACATACTAGTCCACAAAGCATGCTCAAGTAAATGAAAAGAATCAAAATTATACCGTGCATATTGTCTTACTTTTCTACTTTTGCTACTGAGACAAAATGCCCAACACTCAGAGTTAAAGAGGGAAAGGTTTATTTAGATCACCGCTTGTAGAGGTTTTAGTCCAAGTCAAGGTGGTTCATGGCAGAGAGGCAACAGTTTATGGTGGTGGAAGACAGCAAGAGCAACAAGGGAGAGAATGAGACAGGTTTCTCTTTGTCCCTTATAGTATATGCAGCCTACCTGCCCTCGGGTAGGTGTAGTGCTCACTCCCTTATTGCCAGCATTGAACAATGAGTCAGTCACACACTCTAGATTCAGCCACCTCAAAAAACAAAACAAAACAAAACAAAACAAAAACCTATGACCGCATGAGGCTTTGGGGGACATTCAGACACAAACCATAACACATATTGTCAGAAAAGAGTATAATGAAACAGAAATCAATGGCCAAAACATCACAGAAACTATTAAAAAAACATGAAAATTAAACAACACTCTTGAATAATCAATGGGCATCAAAAGAAAGTAAGAGATTAAAGAGTTCCTAGAAACAACAATAATGCCAGTACAACATATCAGAACCTGTGGGACACAAGGAAAGCAGGGAAGTTTATAGCGATGAATATCCACATCAGAAAAGCAGACAAGGGTCAAATAAATAATCTAACTGTGCACCCCAAAATCCTAGAAAAACAAGAACACTCCAAATCTAAAACTAGGACAAGGAAGGAAATTACAAACATCAGAACAGAAATTAAGAATAAAAAAACCCAATAGTTAATGAATCCAAGAGTTTGTTCTTTGAATGAGTATACATAATAGACAAACTTTTACCCAATCTTACCAAAATGAGGAAAGAGAAAACCCAAATCATTGCAATCAGAAATGAAAAAGGTGAAGTCCTGTTGGATTTTCCAAAAATCCAGAATATCATTGGTAACTATGTTGAGAATCTATACTTTTGTAAAATAGAAAATTCAGAAGAAATAGATTTCTTGATATATATGAGCTATCAAAGCTGAACCAAGAAGACATGAAAACCCCGAATAATCAAATATCAATCCATTGAATTAAAGAAGTACTAAAGAATAACCTACCAATTAAGAAAAGCACAGGTCCCAATGTGTTCACTTCCAAATTCTATATGACCTTGAGTGAAGACCTAACACCACTACTCCTCAAACTCTTTAGTGAAATTGGAAGGAAAGTAGCAGTCTCAAAGTCATTCTTGGAAGCAAGCATTACCCTGATTCCAAAGGACCCAACTGCAAATGGAACTACAGGTCAATCACTTTAATGAATGTCTGTGCAAAAATCCCCAATAAGAGAGTGGAAAACAGAAAGCATCAGAGGAAATAGTACCTTTCACAACAGGATCAAGTAAAATGAAGTACTGAGGAGTTACCCTAACCAAGGCAGTTAAAGACCTCTGCAATGAAAACTATGTTGTCCTGAAAAAGGAGAGCACAAAGGACATGAGAAAATACCCCCTGTTCCTGGATAGGCAGAACTAATGTAGTCAAAAAAGTGTTATTCAGCAGCTATAGAATGCAGGAGCATTGCAGTTAGCATCCATGATTATCAAGCTATAGTCACATCAATATACACTGTAACTATGTACAAACCAGCCAGAAACAGAGTGTGGTTTTTTTAATGAGGTTTTGTGAATAAAGAGTTTATGCAGTTAATGAAGTAATAGCAGTTTTTTCAAACCTGGATCTTACTAGTCTGGGGAACATCTGCAGTTTGGTAGACCTCAAAGTCACTTCCCAATCTTTAGGGCCCTGGGTCATTTCAGCAGAGGCCTCAAACTGCAAAATTTCCCCGGGGGCCTGGGCGCGTCTAGAAGGAGTTTACCATAATATTGGTGGGGGGTTGAGGGGGTTATATAAGCTTTACAATTTCCATGAGCATGCAACCCACCCTGAATTTTACAAAAATAATAACATTTATATGATGTAGACAACTGAAATTTCACCATTTTTCTGTACAGTGTGAATTTTTAGAAAGCTTTGCTCTTTGTAAAAACCAACATTATTGTAACATGACTTATATACATAAATATAGCTCTTACAAATGCATGTTTTTTATAAACTTTGACAATTTTATGTATATATGTAAGCACAACCACAACAGTTTCCAAACATAAACATTTCCATCATCCCCCTCATTCTCGTGTACATTTTCTTCAAGTTAGTATTCACTCCACATTCCAAACATAGGCAGCAACTGATGTGTTTGCTGTGGCTGTAAATAAGGTTTTTTAAATCAATATTACCTAACTGCACATAGTTGATTGCGTATGTGAAATTTATCCACAATATTGCATGCATTTACCATGCCAAATTATCATTCATTGTAAAGACATACAAGTAAACCTCCATATCTTGAGTTTCATATCTGCAGATTCAATCAGCAATGGATTAAAGAAATATTACACAGCTGCTGGTATGTCTACTTAGACCTATGCTGGTTACATCAGTATTGAGCAAGTATAGACTTTTTCTTGTCATTCTTTAACAGTATCATAAAATGCCTACCCATACAACTATTCTCTGCTTTCTAAATTGAGAAGCCTCTTGGGCCAGCAGACTGCGGCTGTGGGAAGACGTTCAGGGAACCAGAGGCCAGCAGCAAGGGCCTCTTCCATTCTCTATTCCAGTCCTATAGACTATTAAGGAGTAAGTCCTAAGGTCAGATGGGTTTGATGATGTCTGAAACATGTACTTCTATTAATGATGCAAAAGAGAAGAGAGAGAATTTAAAAACCACCAAGCAAAAAGTTGTGAGATAATTTTGATGAGGTGGCCAGATTGTGGCTCAGGCCACTCACAGATGGCCAAGTGGTGTCTGAAGAGACTGCAGCCCCATCTGATCAGCCAGGCTGAATGGCCAAGATCCTTTAACAAAATCCAGAAGAGCATTTCACAGGTGGGAAACCCAGGAATGGGGACAAAGATTTGACAGCAATTGTGGAGCCTGGGTCCAGTTCACTGACTCTTCTTGTCACCTTAATCACTGATAAATGGCTTCTCAGTTTTCTTCCAAGAAGCAATTTTATTTTGCTATCTCCTTCAAGCTGCTTCATTAGTTGTTTCTCCTTTTGCTAACACTATGTACCTAGAAGACTCAACAACTAATGAAGTGCTGCACTGTGCTTTCACATACATGGAATTTAGGAAGCTATGATCTTCTCCTCCTCCTTCTCCTTTTTCTTCTCTTGTTCTTCTCATCTGCATCCAGCTCCCTGTTTTGTGACTCATATCTGGCACTGTGCACAAAATTATTATGTCAAAAGTCAAAGCAATAAAATATTATGCTAACTCAGCCCACATTTGAACATGCACTTTCTTCCCAACCTTGACTAGTTAATAGAAATGTTTTCAATTTCTACAACAACTGCCTTAGAGTTTTCATTTATTTATCCACCCACCCAACAAATAGTTAGAAGGGACCTGGTAGGTGTACTGTCCTAAATGTTGAAGATATCAAATTTAGATAAGATCAACTCCTATTTTCCAAGAGCTTACAGTGGGAGAAATGTATTGAAACACAGATCACAAGATTGTGCTCCACTGTGGGAGAGTGGAGCACAGAAACAGAGGCATGGAGAGGATGTACTGGAGGAGCTGGAGAGACCATGCGGCGCCTCTGAGAAGCTGCGTTGCCATTGGTGGGCTCCATTCATGCACAACCATAGCAGGTTTAATGAAGTGGGAATACTGGGAAAAGGTTTCCAAATGTGTCACTGTAAGTGTGCTAGAGTCTTTGTTTGCATCAACTAAGATCAGTTGTTCTAACTAGCATATATCACTTGAAACTCCAGACTGGCTTCTTTCTGTAGGACATTGACAAATCCATCTGCGGCTGTGTGAAGTATGGGTCTATGTGATAAAAGTGGTCATGAGAAAACCAACACCTCAAGGAAAACAACCTGTGCTCTCAAAGAACCTCCTGAAGTCTCACCAGCAGTTTGTATCAACTCTTCATGTTGGCCAGATGTCTGATTTCAGCGAAGTTCAAGGGCTTTGTAGATCATTCCTCCATGGCTGTCATAGGAGCTCCCCAATGGGATGCACAGGCAGAGACCACGCACAGATGGGAAGTAAACAACAGGGAAAGGCATGTGCGTCATTCCTCCATATTTTTTGTGGGTCTCCTCCTCCTTGCTGTCCACATTCACCCAACCTTAGACGGTATCCGCCACTATGCAACTTGGGAGCCTCTCAATCTGTGCGGTCAACATCGCGTCTCCCTCCAGCTATAGGGCTCAGGGTGTACCTGCCACTGAGCCTGTGATCTGAATGGCCATGGAAAACATGACATCCACCCTCTCTAGACCTGTGGGTGGGGAAAAATACATGTCAGGAGAATAGAGAAGTGTCCATTAGCTAGTAGAGATGGAGACAGAGACCCTGGCATCTTTTCAAGCAATGTTTTTTCAATGAGACCTCATAGCAAGTATCAAAATGATCCATTCTGACATTCAGTTCTATTTGCTTTCTCCTTGAAAATTCCCAATATCAGGAGAACAGAAAATCAAAGAGCCCCCACATACCCAAAGAGAAAGTGACAAAAACTCTTAGTTGCCTTCCAGCATCCACTCTCCTCTTTTTCCTTTGACAGACCTTGATCTTATTGGGTCCAGCAATGAAGCAGCTGAAAGGCATTTCCCAGCCTGCTTTGCAGTTAGCTGTAGCATGTGATGGAGCTCCGCTCCTAGAGATGTAATTGGCTATATCGTACGGCACTTCCAAGAAGACTGTTAAAGAGATGTTTGACACTGCTGGGAAAAGAGCCCTTTCTCCTTCCACTCCTTCTTGCAGTCTTGAATACAGACATGACAACGAGTGCTTCTGCGGTCTTCTTTTAAAAGGACCTTGGGGATACAAACTGTTTACTAAAGATAGAGGAGTAGGTCTCTAATGACTTCCTGGAGGTGCTATGCAAGCCTTGGGCTGCTTTCTTCCAGATTTAAGTGAAAGAATTTAAGTGCATTTAAGTCAATATATTCAGGTATCTATTACAACAAAATATTTTCCTTACTAATACATCGAATAATTAGGAGCTAAATGTGATATGTAATAATTATAATTTAACTGATTGTTACATAATACTTAATACCTAACTACTGGGTGGGGAAAAATACATGTCAGGAGAATAGAGAAGTGTGAGTAACCAGTAGTTAGGCTGACTGGTGAGTGTGACAAAATGACCACCAGCCTTTCCCATACTCACTGTGACTGTGTTGTTTGTGAGTTGTGGTGTCAGCAAGATGAAGGAAGTCAACTTTGGGTTGAAGGTTCACTGAAAGTTCCCAGGACTGGTAGCTAATCATTCTTGGTCCTGGGCTTTAATTGCTTCCCTTGGGCCTAAATTCAGCACCAGAAACTCAGGTTCCATGGCCTGGCCCCATCTGAGTCATACTCAGCCCTGTGACTCCCGTGAGCACAGAGCAACCTGTCCTTGCAATGACAATCTTTCTTCAATTACCTTCCTGAGAAACTGCTAACAATCCACTCAGCCTGCACCAAACTCGGGAGAGGGGAGAAGCCTCGTTCAGCTTGGAAATCAAGTCACTCTCTGTCTTTCCCAAGTCACCCTGATTCATGTCCACATCCCTAGTGAAGAATCATTGCCATCACCAGGAGATGCCAGGTGAAGGTCAGAGATAAAAGAGCTCATGGCACTTTCTCTCCTTCACCACCACCTCTTGGTGCTCTGCTGAGTCACGCAGGGCTCCAGACAGTGCTGCCCATAGTCAGGGACCTGGGGACCTCTCTCGGGGAGTCAGCCTGCTCACTCACCTCTGAAAGTCTTTGTCTAGGGTGCAGACCAGAGAAAGCTCCTTCCGGAGGTCAGTGGGAAGGGAATCGCTCTTCCTTTCCCTTGTGCTTGTCTGGGCTTCCTGATACGCGTGAAACCATCTGTAGTGAGGATTTCTGCAGTTCTTTGGAGCATGAATATGGCAGAACCAGGACTCCTAGCAGTCCAAGGTAAAGCCACTTTTTATTGGGTACCCCGTTTTCACACTACAGTCTTATACTTCACCATTTCCTGAATAAAACAGGTCTTTAGATTCCCAGAAGTATTAGCTGGATTTTTAACTCCCTGTCAATGGCAACAGTGGACAGGGCAGAGGTTGGGGTGGGAGTTCTAGGATTCCACTTATTAGCTGTCAGACCTTGGGAAAGCCACTTGGA